>DWQX01007456.1:0-10091 GCA_018245475.1 Pharmacophagus antenor | reverse complement strand
AAATCATAACGTGTATATGTACTAAATATAGTGATAGTATATTCTTATTAAATAAATATCCACATTACACAATTATAGGCGAAATCATGATTGAAAAATACTTCCACGATACATTAAACGATGATCATGTTCATTATTAATGCTTACGACTGTCTTAAATATCTAAGGTAAAATATGTAAGATTATAAAATTATTTATTTGTGTTTTACATATATTAAGAAGTCATAAATGTTTGGTTACATTTATTTGAAAAATATTGTTTTAATTTAAAACGCTAGTAATTTGCCATTGTTCGCGAATGTTATTTAATTTAACAACATCATTTTAAAATGTTGTAAATAAATACGTGTGTCCAAAATCGTTGGGTTTGATTCGCATTAATATTTTATATTCGCCATAAACGAATTTGGCATAACAATAACACATCTTTAAAAAAAATGCCGACACGTCATTTATTATAATGTGATTCTCCTGTCATCTGCACAAAGGTGAAAATAATGAACGTGAATGCGAAACACAACTACATTCTGACACGGAGAATAAAATGATTGACATTTAAAAAATAAACACGACATAAAAATGATTTATATTTACGAAGGACAGGATATTCGCCTAACACTTCTGTCCATATCAAAAAGCTGCTAATTACGATATTGTGACATATTTATTCTCTTTACCCTAGTAATTTCATTGGTCGCAACTTCAAATAGGAACACAGTTACATTTACACACCTCTATTTAAGAAAAGAAAAGCCCTGAGATATCTTTATAGATTTTTTTATCGGATTAAGAACAAAACCGCTACTATTATTATTTGTTAAAATTATAAATTAACATCATTAAAATAAAATGAAGTTGTTAGGCGCTATATAGTGATACAAACGCAGTTGCACTGCGTTAAATATTTTACCTTTTTGTATAAAAATCGCAGTATTTTTCACACCTTTCAAATCCCTTCACAAAAAAAAATACTACAAAAATAATCACGGCCGTGTAAAACTAACCCAGCTTTGTGCCATATATTTGCAAGTCTTAAGATGAAGCCAATATATTTGTCGAACTGTAAAAGGTAGACACGATAAATTATTATTTAATATTTATTTCGATTGTAATAGAATAAAATTATATCGGCGTCAACAGATATTGTTTTACTTTATTTTGGTATGAGATAGATACGTGTAGACAATAATAGTAGACAAAAGAAAAATGTCATATGGCATACAGTATTTCTTTTGTATAAAAATTGTTAAAAATAAATAAACAGACATTGTTAACTGCAATCGATAAGACTTACAAATTCTCTCTAATCGTAAATGTATCCACAATTATAAAAAAGGAAACTGTCATTGCTGATAGTCTGCCATTTCATATTTATTATAATTAATACAAAGCTGCGTATTGAAAAATATATAAGGGTAACAGTATACTACATTTGTTAGAATAATTTTCGCAATAAACTAATAATAACGTTCGGGAATTCTGCTATATTCCTTTATGGTGTCGAAACGTTTCACCAATAGTGCGATGGTACAAATCTGTTTATATTTTCTTTTCTTTATGCGAATATTTTTTCTTAGTTACTCCCCTTATAACATATTTGCAGTTCATTGTGAGAATGTCTGCGTATCTCTTGAAATGCGGTGAACCGCAAACGGGAATATGAATAATGAGGTACATAAATTGGCCTTAATATTTTTTAATATATACAGACTAATGAAGGGTCTAATTAGTTGTTTACATTGTTCCTTTGACGAATAATCTACAAAAAAGAGAATTTATAGCTGTTGTAAAAAGATTATATTCCATTCAGAGTATTAAATAGACAATATTATCTTATAAATGGTAAATTATTAGCATTTAGTTAGTCAATGCTTTTAACATATCATTTAAGTGCTCATACGCTATATACATATATAAACAGCCAATTTAACGTTGCCATCGTTATGTCTACCTATCAAGAGCACATAATAAGCGATGGAGTGTAATCGAATTTTTTTATTTTTTTAATTAATTTACTTTGGTTTGCACTTAAACACAATTTCATGTGGTGTTAAGTGATAATGTGATTTTTGGTGGTCACCGTACAAACTCAGAAGAAGCCTATTCACTCTGTTCATAAAAACACCGACGTTGTATTCGAACGGAAACACTGACGCCGGCAAGTTGTTCCATTCCTTTGCTGTACTCCTTTGTGGTTCTGTTCTGTATGACATATTAGTGCTACTTGGTATTATATTATGAATAAATGAGTTTTGGACTATAATCAATGGGGATCAAAGTGATGCATATCCGAGACGCGTAGCGCGAGGCTTCGCACTTACAAGTGAGCTACCACAGTTTCTATATTACTGCCCTCAATAATTTTAATATCGTCGCGTACTCTGTAAACTGTGCCTCTAGTTACCATAAATTGTTTATGATAGTTAGATTATTATTATTATAAACATCACCCCATTATAATAAAAACATCATTTAAATTTTACATGATGTTATATGACGCAACAAGGCCGTACATCGTGGATCTTGAAGCGTGCGCGCCCCGAATACTCTGGCTGTGCGGCAAATTGAGCTTTGTAAAGCTTTTTGTGAAAAAACCGTACTACCTACCTGGCTCCACTACTCATGTAGGAACAGACCAAGGATATTCGGGTTACAAGGTAAGTGGTAAAAACTGCATGACGGAGGTATAAAATAAATTGTTATTATGAACTAAACAAATAAATAGAATATGTTGTAAACTATATTAATGTTTAACAACTAGGTAACGTACAAATATATTGTAACCCGTTCCATAAGGAACAGCTTACTTCCAACATCAAAAGTGCTCTAAACGAAGTTAATCTTGCGTGAAAATTGAGTGTCACAATAAATATAGCCACTTTCAAAGGGGATTACTACAATCGACAGTTTAAAAAATCAAAGCTTAGCCACCATTATGTGAAAGCAATAAATATTGCCTCAGTTTCTATAGCGTGACTGAGCGGAAAAAAATGCTAGTGCAAATACTGTGGATTTTTGACAGTGGATTTAATTGAAGCGTATCGACACATTAATAACGCATCGATCGTTTTCAATCAAAGCGTAGTGTTGTAAAAAATAACGTTCATATAACACTGGATATAAGAGATAAAGTTAAAAATGTGTTATGTTTACATAATCCGAGCTAAAATGGGATAGAGGAAATGTAAACAAGATTAATTTCATGACAACATTCACTTAATTACAATTTTTATGAGTATAAATTTTATAATTAGAAGTTATTTATAAAGTAAATATCTAAATAATTGAATTATACTTTATTACAAAATCTAGATTTACTACTTATAAATAAGACAAAGTTTTAAAAGTAATTATAAACAAGTGCAAAAACAAATTTTCCTCTTCCATAGGGTTTGATTATAGGAATTTGAAGAATAAATGAGTTTTTAGATTTTAACCGAAATATTAAGTATAGTACTTATTATTTACTTTTTTATTTTAGAAATGTTGAAAAATAGCTTCTATGTTGCAGAAATATCGATGAAGATGGTGTATCAACAATAATTTTATAATTCACAGGAGTTGCAGAGCATCTCCTTCTATAAAAGCAACTACTTTACTACAAAATTTTTTTTATGATGAATATCATAAAAAAAATTGAAGTAAAGTAGTTGCTTAGATGAATATTTCGAGATTTTTTTTTAATCATATACATGGCTTAGCAATTGAACACAATACCGCCTGATGTTGAATAGTGATGTGATCTGCGATGATAAAAGCTATGTTAGAATGATGTTCACGCTGTTAGTTACAGTCGCTGCTGGGTTCGGAGAAGTTTGCGCTGTTAGTCTTTTTGACGACTATTACAGCTTCATCTGGCTCACGAATCCGGTAATCCGTGAGCTCCTTCACCCTATTAGTCTTATTGACTAGTTTTATAGGTTCATCAGACTCAGAGCTCATGAATTCGGTGATCCTTGAGCTATTTACGATGAGAAACTATTCACTCTCTTCTTGAAGACGCCGATGTTGCATTTGGACGGGGAATCTGACACCGACACGTTGTTCCATTCCGTAGCCGTTCGCAATAAAAATGAGAAACGAAACAATGACGTTATGAACCATAAACTAGTTTTTAAATTTAATGCATCGCTGAATCATAATTTCTATAATTTCTTGAAATAACATTTCGAATTATAACATAACATCAGAATCAACCTTTCATACGTCACAGTTCTTGAACGCAAACAATAAGACATCAGGCACGCGACTCCTTATTAAATTATAAGGAAAAGAAACCGGTAGCTGGCTTACATGAACAAAATTAAAAGGTTTTTAGTTCACGCGTATTGAGATACACTTACGATGTTTTCAAACTTGGTGGGTTTTTTTAGCTAGGGGAGTAGACAGGAAAGGGACTGGATTGACACGCGTTATCCAGGTGGGAGTGTGAATCTTTTTTTTGTGCCGTATCGGTAAAAGGAAACGTTTTTATACCCTTTGTAATTTATTGGCAACTCGTTTTGGTGTAGCAATATTTCCTTTTGAGTTTGCTTAACGACCGTATTTAGTGAGATAAATAGCGAAAGAAATTTATTCCGCGGTGGTATTTGTAGTGAAATTTCACTAGTTTATATGTACAATAAGATATACAAAAATATTTATCTTTTTATCATCGTTTTTGTTTTTTTTTTGGAGAAAAGATTTATTAAATGTAATCGGTATAATATCGTTTCCACAAGAATATTCTTTTCTCTATTTTTAATTTAGAACAATTTTTATAAATTTACGTTTCAAGATTGTTTCAAGCTTACAACTAAATTTAAAGTAAAATTTGAAATTTTCTTTATTTCACTTTCAATTTATATGGTAGAGTGAATCTGAAATGTATTTCTTTCTTTATGCATTTAAAACCATTAATTACATAAAAATGTTACGAGCAATTAAAGTCGGTGGTTTTTTAACTTACCGGTGTTTTAAAGTGCTTTGTTCAATCATAAAACTGGTTATATTTTGCATGACATTCTTCTTCGAAGAGCATTATAAATATATATTTGTGTGATATTCAGAAAGTTATTATAAAAAAATTTAATTGTTTGAAAAAGGAAAATTGAAATAATTACACCTTTAGTGTGTAACTGGTGAATTTTGTAATTAACTTGTTAAGGAAAATAATGAAAATGGTATTTCATTTAAAACAAAAACACGTAGATACTCTATAGAAGACAAAATTTTATTTCCATTATTAATACAAGAGATATTTTGGTTTTGCTGTCTATTACAATGTAATGTTTTTTAAACATTTACATATGTACATGACTCACTCATATTTGCTTTTACAAATTATTATATTTTAATAATAATTTTTAAAACAACTTTCATGCTGCTGCATAAAAACCGAGTTTTAACCTATTTTGTATAAAATAAGTTACGTTTAAACTTTGGTACTTAAAAAAGTCTTGTATACGAAATCGCACTATAGAACTTTATAAATGTATTATTTATTAATTTGCTATAGTTAAAAGTAGAGTCATTTAATTACTAGTTTTTCTTTTATATATATAAAATAATTTGTATTGTTCATAACTTAATATGTACTTAAGGGATTACCGGAAGATTTCATGAAACGATTTTTTGGGTCACGGGCTTACGGTTTAAGGACGGAGTTTTCTCATAATATGAACCATTGGGGCCTGGGTTGTGTTTCAAAGTACACTTACGAACGGATTAAATGCAGCCATATGCGTAAACAGCCGTTATGTTTGTTTAGAGTTGTAAAGATAAGCTCGAAAATGTGATAACGGAAATTTCTATTGAATTCATGCGACGTATCATTTGAATGTAAAATATTTCATACTTACAGAGTTACATACAATGTAATATACGAAAATTTAATAGTTATTAGTCAAACGGTATTGAAGTTGTAAAATATACTTCCATAGCGTCATCTATTGACGCAATATAACACAACATATAATATAATCTTCACGACACAAATGTGTAAGTTTTACAAAAATAAATTTATCGGTGGCCAGTTTTGTAAACTGATATTCTGAAACGTAGCATAACCGCCTTTTAAATATATAAATTTAAAAATATGATAGTTTAAATAAACATTGATTATTCAAAATTTTGTTATTAATTCCATAAGTTGTTAATAACAGTCTACTTTGACTCACAGCCAGTTATAATATTCAATTTATATTTAAGCGATAGAAATTTTAAATAATAAGGAATTCGTAATTTTTTAAGGTCTCGTTTTGCTTGGGGTTGTTGCAAAAAGTTTTAATGAAATCGAACCGTAGTCACAGTACACGAAAAAAGTATTAATTGAAGCGTCCATTTATAATGAACGGTAGCAATTATTTTGGAAGTTTAACTTAAAAAGTTTCTTTTAAAAAATTAAATAGAATTTTAAAAAGTTTTACAACTTTTGAAGAGTTTTGACAAGTTCACTATTTCTATGGTGATCCACTGTAATATTAGAAAATTATAATGCGTATGGGACTCGGAATGCGAAGGGTTCCGTACTATAAACGACAATAAAATCACATTGTTTGCTAGTATAGTTTTTGATTTTTATTATTTTTGTTGTAGTGACAATAGAAATATGCAATCTGTGAAAACTTACTACCTATTATGGTCTATGAGATAGAGCCCGCTGACAGGGAGACAGAGGAAGCAACGGCACAGGATTAGTAATAGGGGGCCGTTTGTCACCCTTTGGATACGGAACTCTAAACAAGAAGCAAAAGAGATTTTTTTTATAAGCAATTAAAATTAAATGTGAAATAATCGTAGAGATTTCATTTGTTTCCTTAGTTTCATTTTTATAAGGTAATTTAATGAAAGTGTATCACTAGATGACAATTACAAACTGTTTTATTATAAATTAGTAGATTTACAATCTTTTTTGTTAACAAAACTGATCAAACTAACGAACGTTTATACTCACGATACGAAATAATCTCAGGCCGTCCGTTGATTAAGGGGCGTATGTGCTTAGAATTTTATATATAAATTATTTGGACTGGGGTAAACATTAAAACAACAGACATAAATCCGAAGCGGACGCTTGGTAGGGAATAACTAAAGGGCGTTATCGAGAGAACCCCAGATTTCGTATGCTTCTGTAGATCAGAGGTATTAAGCGTGGCGGTAAAGCCAGCAGATTAGTGTTAAATTTATGCAGGACCTCGATTGATAGTTAATATTCATCTTTGTTGGGGAAAGTTACCTTTCAATTTGATTCGTGCTCGCTATTAAATTAATTAAGAATATTGCTTACATACTTTTATTTGAGTGAATAATATTACAAAATATATTAATAAGACACATATTTTCTGCATACTGCTGACCTATGCCGTTTATACGGTTAAAATTTACTGGTAAATAAAGTAATTTTTTTACTAAACAAATAAAAAATGTTATTATCAGGTGTAATTTGGTTCATATCGATACGACGTAGTCCCATAGTGTCCATTGCCATCATGTTCCATCAAAAGTGTTACATGTTCCATCGTATTTCCTCAGTTTCTTTGAACATGAATGTTTTTATCTTTTCCAAATAAAAAATCCTCTTGAAAGGGTTGAGGCGGTATTAATTTTTAACTCTTTTTCAAATACATCTAATTTCTACATTTGGTAAAGGAAAATAATGTTTATATATTATCTAAATACGTTGGAAACCAATGCCTTTCAAGGACGTTTTGGTAATTGTTTTTTTTTTAATTGCAACACTTTTTAAGTAACATAAGAAAGATTATTTTTTTGTAAAACTGTTTCATAATCTATTTTTTTCTATATTGGGTGTATTCCAATAATTAAGTTAAAAGCTTGTGAATTGCGACAAAATTGTCGGTTTGCTTTCTATTGATTGCACGGGACACACAAGAGCTACAAAGAGTTGTATTATAATTAAATTTAGGAACAATTACTTAAAACAAAAACGTCTGTTAAGGATGCGGATATATTACGAATTATATAGTAATCATTTGTATATATATAGTCGTTTCTTACTGAAATAAATAATGTATAATTGCAATAAAAAAATCTTATTATTATAATAAACGCCAATGGACTGTTGCTGCTACTGCTAGATTCGGTGAAGTTTGCGATGTTAGTCTTATTGACGACTATTACAGCTTCATCGAAACTTGCCCACGGATCCGGTGATCCGTGAGCTCTCCACCGCATTGGAAATTACAGCATTAGTTTATATAGCCCCAGTGGTATCATGCAAGAAGAAACTTTGCAGAGTGTAAAAAAGGTACGTACAAAAACTACGTAAAAAATTACATTCATCTGAGTTAAACATTTGTTTCAAAAAAGTAGCACTGAATTATATTTTTAGTTTTTGTTTTATAGTACAATATAAATTAATTCTGTTTTGGTTATAAATAATTAATAATAGTCTAATTGTTAGTAAATATGATACAGTATACCAGTCGCTTTACTCTTCTCTTGTTGTCTTAACAATATATTTACCAACAGATTTTTATGTTTTTTTTAAATCTGTAGTAATTTTGTGCATTATTGTAATCATATTTTACCAGTTTTGCAATAAAATGTTTCGAACAATGTTGCCAGAGGCAGTAAAAAAAAAAAGAAAAAGTCAAACGCGTATTAGTATATAGAACTTTTATCCGGGGTTATTCCGTCAAAATGGAGGGTCCGGTAAATCTAGTGTTAACGGACTTTATAAAGCCTATTATATCTACACTGAAGAATAAACATAATGTCATGTTTGATCAGTACTTTAATCACTGGATTATTAATAACACATGTTCTTTTAAAATTCCTGAATAGCATCACACCGTTACGATTATGATATACATTTATATGAATACTTTATGAAATTAATTTTTAGCTCTGTTCGCATTTATAACTAAACAATAAAAAAAGAACTTATATACTTTTATTTTCCAACTGCACTGTTAAGCATTTAGCAAGAATTAGTTTTTAAATCAAACCTTAAACTGCGAATCCACGTTACGGTACCACAACTTTTAATGAAAACATGAATGCTCGTGTTTTCAATGAAAAAGTATTAATAGCTGCGGCCATTTTTAATAAAGCGGAATTTATTGCGATCGTTTGCGAAGTTATTTCTTTCGTTATAATTTCTATATTAGAAGGACTGTTACTAAATTTTTTTTTGATAAAATCTATTAACAATTGAACTTTTTTTACTTTAATAAAAAAAGCAGAATACTAATTAAATAGTGAAATAAAACTTTTATCCGTTATACAGGTATTTGATATATGTAAATGAAACAACATCCGCTTTTACTACTGAAAGACACCTACGAAAAGCTGTGTAGTATGCTTTTGTTATAAAGTTTATAAATACCCATGACCACTTTACCTAATAAGTAGAAAAAGTTTATTTTAATGTTGTTACATAGTATATACATCAGCCTATTGAATTTGACCAGTTATACTATATTTATTCTGATTATTGTATATGTTATATTTCATTATAAATTTTTATGTCAAAGCAATTTCGAAATTAAATTATATTTCATTTGAAACTGTTCTAATAATTCAAAGTCTTTGTCTTTGAATTGTTCCCTGTTCCAATGAAAGGAAATGTCCCGTATTTCATGTCGCAGACAACTTGAAAACGATATTTACTGTTATCAGCGAAACGAACGGTGCTATAACGAGGCGTTTGGCTTTGACAGATGATACCTTTACAGCGGATGTGACGTAAAGCGAAACTAACAGTATTAATTAATTGAAGCCGACGCAGTTTAGTGCTGGCAGGTCTGGCTAATCGAAGACGTGTCTTAATAAATACCATCGCTGCGCTTACCAACCACATGCAGCGTACAAGTATTTCAGTTTCAGGAGCGCAAAAGGTTGTGAAATAACTTGTTTTTCTTTTATTGCCTCTATGGCGAAGTACTTTACTCCTTGGAATGCGAAGGTCCCAGAACACAAGAATAGTGAAGTTTGAATATTCCTAGAGATTTTCGAAACCGCCTGCCTAGCTACCAACCACAATGTCAATCTACCGCCATAACAGCATTATTTTACTGTGGCAGTCATATACGTGAGAGCTAGAAATATTCTGGGCGAGCACAATTCACCATTTATTGGGAAATCTA
>DWQX01007455.1:0-10092 GCA_018245475.1 Pharmacophagus antenor | reverse complement strand
ATATATATATATATATATGAGTATTTATTTAAAAATATCTTTTTATGTATATGCGTCTTTGATAACCAATATTACACTTGCTGCTTAGCTGCATAATTTGGGATCAGAGTGTTATTTGCGAAACATCCTAGATATTCATTTACGAGCCTAACGATACAATACCATACGTGTGTTTCTTCTTGAAAACGGACGATGCATAGATTCGAGATCGTAACACTCGACGCGACGGAAGGATACCGCTCGTGCGGCCTACCGGGCCCGCGACGTCGGCGGCTGCGCGGATATCAATATTGATTGGTCGATGGAAAAAGTAACGCGACCTCGCCGGGATACAGATGTCAAGAAGCCAATTGACGTGCGCCGTGAATTTTGACCACACGGCGCTGTCCGGTCGGCGCCTAATTTGGTGGAGGCCTTAATGCGCATTATTAATGATTTAGCTTATGTCATTTTTTGACTATATAATTATTTTTTTCACCCTTTGCTTTATGATACGGTGGTCCACGTTGCGATTTCGTAGACACGTGAATTATGGAGCTTAGATGGTAGAGTTTCGTCGAACACGCCTGACCAGCTCTCAATGTCAATCTGCCGCCATAAAAGCATTGCTGTATTCCAGCAATCATACTTATTCGAGCTACAATAATCTAGGCGAGCCCTTGCTCTTGTCACTTAATATCGTGTTAGATTGGAGTTAAGTATTACTCCGACATTAATGAAAAAAAAAAAAATAAACATACAAATTAGTTGTTGTTTATATAACTGGCGTTGAGGAGGTACCTATGTAGGGGGGTCTCTAATAATAAAAAGGTGTTTAGCTTTTTGCTTACGTATTTTTGACAATATTACGTGGAATAAGTTCGCTTAGAAATTTTTACGTATTTACAAATATCACTTGAAGCGTGGTGTTACGAGGCATACAACCTCGTCATCAACCAAGCTATTTTGACTCTATTATTTGGCATTCTAATTTAATATTCAAAATTAAAAATTGACATTTGGTTTGTTATTAAAAAGGCGGAGTTTTTAATGTTTCATATTTTAAAAATAACAACTAAGCGCAGCGAAGTTTTATTTACCATCTGTGTGGCATGAACGACGTACACGAACCCACTACTGCCAAGACCGCTACACCTTGGACGCCCTTCCCGGCTGGGCCGGCGTCGCAATGGTAAACAAACAGTTCGTATGCTTACCTCCTGCCTACCACTTTTTAGGTTGAACCTAGAATCCGTTGAAGCTGTAATAGTCCTCAATAAGGATAACACCGACTAACTTCATCCTAATCTTGACTTGAATTAACACGTTGACGCAGGCGCGGGTATGAAGGCTATATATTTTTGACCCACCGGTGGGTCGAGCCGTGAATGTGTTAAAATGTTCACGCCGACGCCTATTTTTGCGTTTCCACCCGTGAAGCGTAAGCGTATTCAACGAAGGGTTTACGGAAGATTTTGTATCGACAAAAGTAATGTTAAACAAATTCGTATTAACAATATGATCCATATGCTTATAAACTTTGCCTGCTATTTTAAACTATTTTACCCTTAGAATTAAGGTAGTGAGTAGGTGTTCGGCTTTATAAGAGATTAGCGTGATACACCGGAGGGCCACGACGCAAGTGATTTAATAGATTCGACAGAACGTTTTGACGCGTAAAATGATGAAAGAACTTTCAATTTACGATCCGTGGCGCAGTGGTTTAGCGCTTGGTTTGCCACGTGAGTAGTGGAATCGGGATGGCAGTGGTATGGTTTACAGCCACAACAGTATTGCTGTGTTCTGACCGTCATAGATGTGAGAATCGGAGCATTATAGGCGAGCACGTTTTACCATCAATGATTTCTCTGTTAAACTCGATTTCACCTGACAAGAAGACTACTATTCAAATACCGATCGAACCCAGGACCTCCGCGGTAACACACAAGCGATAAACCGCTGCGCCGCGGAGGCAGTCAAGCGTCTACTTTCAGCGCGTGTTTTTTTTTATAGAGATGCTTATTTTTTTTCAATATAACATAAATATTTATTTAGGTGCACTCGATTGAATTATTTATGAGTGCATCAGATGCTTTTCCGTCATTTACTCGGGATTCTTTTTTAAATTGTCGATCGCCCGACGAAACAGCGGGTGTCCCGGTCTTGTTAGGAGCCACTTGAATTGGAGATCGCGACTACCACGTATCCCTCAATTAAGACGGTGCTCGCGTTTCGGTTCTGCGTTCTATCTTCAATTATATATCATTAGGTTGTTTTTTTTCACTGTTTACCTGTAAACGGCCGCGATTATCGCTCCGATAAATATTCATTGATGTAACTTCTCTCCGATCTGTGAGCAAAAACAGTCTTTTATATATTTGTTTTATCGTCACGCAATGAATAGGATTTTGATATGAGAAAGTAATAGAATGAGCGATAAAGCTGCGTTAGCTGACAAAGACCGTTGATCGATAGAGACCGAAGACCCACGCTGCGGTAATGTGGGTGATTCAGATGCGCACCGACGATTTAATGAAGAATTTCTAAATGAATTGTGTGAAGAAGTCGCAGGAAAAAAGATGATTGAAGTTATATCGATGCGAAAAGAAATGCTTGGTTCTATAAAGAATTAATGAACTTAACGATAACGTGAAAAGAATTCATATTGCTTCATTAAAAGCATCAATCGAGAGATGCGACATTTGTAATGATTTCGGAGTGGAGTTTTTTTTAGACAAGGTTGTTAATGACCACATAGATCGAGATTTTGCTTGAAAA
Source organism: Pharmacophagus antenor (assembly GCA_018245475.1). Taxonomy (NCBI): domain Eukaryota; kingdom Metazoa; phylum Arthropoda; class Insecta; order Lepidoptera; family Papilionidae; genus Pharmacophagus; species Pharmacophagus antenor. The sequence continues at coordinate 7,335 of DWQX01007455.1, read as the reverse complement.
TGTGGATGGTAGGCTAAGTAGTCCTTGATGCGTGAAGGATCATCTGTGCAGTCCAGACAGTACAGCTCCCGCCAGAAATGCAGGTCTCCTGGGACATTTGCTGGCATCGAGGAGCGACTTCGGTGTTCCAATGATTGTTGCCCTGTAGTGTACAACTCCCTCGCATCCCAGCATTCAGTGGTTTCACCAGCTTCTAAAGAGCCTTTGCAAATACAAGTGTCAGTTGCATGTATGCTAAATAGGTGTAGGTGTTTGTCGAGAGGGCAGAAGGTAGCCATAGTTATCAGAGTACCTTCTGCTTTTTATGTTTACGGTTGCCCTATCTACGTAAAATGAGCTCACTGAGTCTTGAAACTTTCTAGAATCCCACTATCCGGTGCACATTTTCCGAATGAAAATAGAATAATACGATAAACACTCGTTAAGGGCATGTTCGTAGCGCGCCAGAATTATAAATTTCGTCCATTACCGGGCGGCTTCGTTCGTATAAATTGTTCCATTAAGTTCAACCGATTACCGGTTTAGATATTTTAATTTAAAAGCGAACACGCTGAGGTAAATTGAGTCCTTATTTATGTTGTCCTAGTGTAACTATTTGCATAAGTTACAAAGCGTACGTTCCTGTTTCGGTCTCAATAACTTAGTTCAATACTCATTGCTATTTACTTGAATATTTAAATTGACATGTCTAGCACAAAATATGTATGTAAATTATAATGAAAAATTTATTTACATAAAATATATATGAGTTTAATATTTTGTTTAATTATTGTGCATTATTTTTATCTGCACACCTTATTAAAAACTACCAAATTTTCTTTCGCGCAATATGGTTCAAAAGAGATAAAATGTTGCTTTACTGGTGTTAACCCTTTCATTACTATGGGCGCCTGTAGGCGCTAATAAATGTTGTGTTTGTGTTCATAAAAGCTCTTGTAGTCTCTAGGCATAGATTAACTTCCCGGCACTAAGAGCGCTACTACCTTGGATTTTAGATATTCATAATTACATATTTATATTAATTCAGTTCAAATAATAAATAACATTGCTTTAATGTAATGAAGTGCTGTTTTTTGATAATAGAGTTACACAATAGATGTATATATTAAAACAATTCGTGCCGTACGGTACGATCGGTGGGTATCAAAGACTGCCGTAGTCAGTGTTAATCCATTGAGTGCAGCCGACTGTCGAACAGGCAGGGCGGCAGCTCGACGCGATTTTTCGAATATATTACGAGTGTCGTAAAATAAATTTATACACAGATTAACTTACGAAAACGCCGATATCGTTATAAAGAGACTTTTTACATTTTGAAAAATACAATTTTCATATACCAAATTCTAGCAACTGGAGATAAATAAATTTTGCCCATACAAATATTGTCGCCTCTCACTCGCCATGCGAGTTACTACGCGTCACAACGTGGCGAGTAACAGTCGCCGCTCGACCGCAAACGGTTAATATCGCCGGTTTTCTAGAATAACGACACAATTGGAGAAGGACAGTTTTAAAGTGGGCCCTTTGACATCCGTACATAATAAATCTCACATTTTTTAAAGCACCTACATTTCTTAGTTATTCGTTGTTTGTTAAATATTATACGCTCAGCGAAGCAAAACCAAATGCGTCGTTATTCTTAAGTGCCGGCGATATATAGATGATCTCCGACTTACGCATCATAAGTGAACAGAAAACCGCCCGCTTTTCGTTAACGACGCACACGATTCCCGCGTAAAAGTGAATGATGGATGCGAAGCGCGCGCGCACATTTTAAAAACCCATTTACGAAAAGATCAAGCATGGATAAGTCATTATTTATCGCTAATGTAAACAGTCGTTAGCGAAATAATTATTGTTATATTCACTTCGCAACGGCCGTTTCGCGAATGTGAATCTTGTGCCGCTGAATATAATGGCTATTTTTCCAATTATGATATGGAGGGTATAAATAATGCAGAATAATTCTTTGATGGTGTAATAATAAGACTTCAACTCGTGTTGCTAAATTAAAATCTGCGTTGTGAAAAAATTATATTCCGAAATCCCTCTTGACTCCTTGTGTTGTTTTTATTCTCCAGATTACTAGACAAAAAAGTAAAACGTAATAGTTCAATATTCTAATGCATTCTAAATATCATTATTTATTGTTGATGTTAATGGAAGAAAAACTTAATATTTTAAATTGTATAATCAACGGTGTTATTTGATTCGTGTTGAATTCTTTTAAAAACGACTGTTTTTACTAAATATCGTAGAATTTATATATAGCGAGGATAAAGATTTGTTTGTTGCAATCTAGTGAACAGTCTTTACCTTTACTTATTTTAATGCTATAAATTCAATCGTTCAGATACAATCTCGTCGGCTATCATTCACATAACGCATCTCTTTCACTCGCCAATCAACAGAGTTCGTTTGTAAAAGCGTTGATGCACGCTTCTTGAATGTGAAATTACTAGAGACACTATCGGTAATAAAGTCAACCATAAAAAAATTTGCATTCAGCAAGTGTACTTCTTCATATTTGTTTCCACGCCTAATTAATCATCTACCCGCAAAATTACGCAAAGAAATTACATCAAAGAAAATCAAACAAATCTGAAAGAAGCACTCTTTATTATAACATGTATTTATGTGAATTTATTAGCATTGAGTACAAATCATTGTTATTTTTAAATGCTATGTAGTTCCCAAGACTACTTTTATCTTATTTTTAAATGGTAAATAACTAACTTAACTTAACGAAAAAAAAAACTTCTCCACAATCTGTGACAATGACACTGCACGCAAAAGTTTAATCAATTAATGTAACACATTTTTTACATACATTTTTGCCGCGGAGGCGTTAAAAATAATTATATTGTAAAGACGGTGAAATTATTTGTTAACTGAATATCAAATAGAAAAATCTGTCATTTGCCCTCTGTCTAGATTTACACATCCGTTTTCCACATAATTTCGGCTTCAAAAATACAAAATGCAGCCTTTGCGAGGCTGCCACCTATTTGCCTTATAACGCGGAGATTATTTCCGATCCCGGTATCAGTTTCGTAAATGGAGGAGCTTGGGTGGTGCAAGGGTTTTACTCTTTCATAAGCAAAACCCAACCTAACTTTTGATTAATGTTGTCATTTATCACCATAACAACATTGCTTTTCCGTTTGTCAATACATGAATAAGGCTCTATTTATGCTCAATTACAAAATGATTCACGCGCGTAAAAGTGCTTTCACAAAGCAAGAAAGTTCTTCTTTCACATATTAACAAATGCGTTGTATATACAAGCGTAGATGAATTACAGGCAACTGCAGTCTACTTAATTAAATAAGCTTGCAATGGATTTTCATTTTATATATCAGTTATATTTTCATCGATCACACTACTTTAGTTAGCATTTGATGTCCGATCGATTTCTATGAAGACCGTTCCTATGTCACCTGCGTCTATAGTTCCTCTGCATCAGGTATTCGACAAACCATGGCATGCGGCTGTCGATATTCTATTTTAAGGTGTATTAAATTGGTAATTGCGTATTGGTGATGTAAATTTACAGAAAACGCCTCCTCCATTTAACGTAGCCTGTTTACAACATTGCGGTCCGTTATCGTGGTATGCGATCTCCCCCTATACTTATTTTCTGCATAAGCCCGCGATATTTACACGCTTTACCCCTTCTAGCTTTTATTTAAAATCCTCACGCTCACTTGGAATATTTTCTATAAAGAATTTCATATTATTTACGACTCGCAATGCCAACTATCTAGAATTTAACTCTAGTCTAAAAGTTTTATAGAATGGAAAGATATTAAGTAGTATTTATTGCTTTCTTTCTCTGATGGTTGATTTATATTAACACTTTAAAGCTGATATATACCATTTTTAAGATTTTGATCGTATTTTTTTTGATTTACTATGGACCTATACTGTCCTTAATTTCACACGATGTTAAGTGACAATGCTGTTAGCGATGGTGAGATGATACTTGAAACATTTTGACTATTATATATTGACTACGGAAAATCAGCAATATTATGGCGATAGATGACAATAAAAGTAGCTAGCTTACTGCTAGGTTCAGTTTGAATGATGAAAGGGTAAAATCCGAACATCATTCAAATTACTGCATTTGTATAAAAGGCCCCGATATTAGGAATCTCTGCGCTACAAACGGGTACCGCTTCACCGGGAAGCAGAAATGTTGGGAACAGAGACATGTGAAAGGATAACTAGACAGATGCAGACAAAAGACGTATAATAATTTTGTTTTAATTGGTGCTCAGTGAGCGGATGACGTCATCGCCATTACAATAATATTCTATTTATTTATTTCACACCGTGTGAGGCCTCAACACAATAGTGGGGTACTCATAATCCGGCCGCAGTGTGTCACGCGCGCCACGAACAGTCATATTTAATATTGCTTAGTATTGGCTTTTGATATGTTCCGTTTCCTGTGAGAATTGTCAAGTTGGACACGTTCTGGAACGTTCCCGGCTTCTTACGTCACATCCTCGCTTTCATCAGTGTCACCATTATTTTTTTATCTACAACTAACTCTTCATTTTATTTTACACGTGATGCTAAGAGATAGGGAGGCTGTAGATAGGGAGCGTCGGTCAGAATACTCTGACTGTCAAATGTATGACTGCCGAGCAAGTATGTTGTTACAGCTGCAGATATTGAGAGCGGTAATTATCATGGCGGGTTCCAGAAATTCTATTACCATCCAGACTACTCATGTGGCTCTGCAATAGAATCCGGCATACCATAGTTGCAAGTGAAAGCGGTAAACACCTGTGCGAGTGAAATAGTCAAAAGTCTCGGCACTAATAGAGAAATAGAAGCAGTGATTGAATTATTAGAAAAACAAATATAAATTATGTAATTTATTATTTAACACGTTCACGCCGGCGTCAGCCACCGGTGGGTCATACTAATCTCTCATCAGGCTGTATAGATATGACCCTATTAAAACTTTTAACACTACTTTCGTCGGTGCAATGCGCTCTAACCCTGTCGTTAAATACGCAATAGAGCTCACAGATCACCGGATCCGTGAGCGTGAGTTTCGATGAAGCTGTAGTAGTCCTCAAAAAGACTAGCAGCGCAAACTGCAGCGAACCAAGCAGCAGCAGTTTAATACGCTCGCCGGCCCACGGGGAGGAACACTAAAATCGGCGTTGGCTTCGATGTGTTAAATGATCAAAAACCTATTCACGACTGTATCTATATTCAAGCGCCATAAATTTCAATTCGACATCACTGAATCACAATCGGCCGACCTTCACCCTTAGAGCGGGCCTAAATCAATTGTTTGATTCTGTAATCGGCCGGGTCACATGTAGCGGGGCCGCGGCGGCCTTGCGGACAGCGGGAATGGTAGCTCTAATTGAAAGATCGCCGCTCGCACTTTGGATGTCACGCGGGCCGCGGATGCCGGCTGCAGCTGTCGGGGCAACGCTGATTGGACGTCCCTCCCGATCTAGGAACACTTTATCACTATCATCACGTACGGCTAGATTGTCCGCGGCGCAAATTGTTCAGTTTAACGCTTTCAATTGTCAGTTTTTTTTTTATCGGTTTAGTGCTAAGATTTGTCTTCGATTGCACCTGATGCGACAATGAGGCCGTAGATGGTGAAGCGTGATTTTCGGATACCATTGGTGTGAAAAACGGCCATGTTGCCGGTTTGGTGATAAGCGTTTACGTTGGATTAAAAGCATACGCACGTAAAACCAAGCGAGAGTATTAATATATCTTGTAGTAATGGCAAAAGTTAAATATAATTAACAAAGTTCCTTTAAAATGAATGGTTTTGTCTTTGAAAAAGCTTATTTGCGTTCAAAATAGCTTTTCCTCTCGCTTTTTTATACAAGGTAGACAAAAAAAAATATTGCTAATAATTAACACAGACATCACGTAATATTATAGTATATATTCTATATGTCAGTATGATTCATATCTTTTAACAGCTCATTTTCTAATTAAATTATGTAGAAGAATTTTTATTGTTCGAATTATTTCAAATAATCCAAAATTTGAGTGAAAATAAATTTAAGCTAGACAGTAGATCGGATTTTTGAAGCTTGTTTGTTAATGTTATGGTTAAATCATTATTCTTTCTTTTAAAAAAAATCTTAATAAATATAAAACAAAATTTGGTATTACATACTCAACTAATGTAATTACAATTTGTCTATTATTTTCTAAAGTTTCGTCGTAAAATTGTTAGTATTTAATTTTTCTGTTATTGATTTTGATACGTTACCATTGTCTGATGAATAATAAGTAAAGAATTGCCGTATAATATTAACAATCACACTTATTAGATAATCTCATATTACATCGTCAACATTATGATTCATTAATCAGTAACCGAGCATTATCGTTGCCGATGTCTCGTCACGCGCCAACATCGATTTGTTTTCAATAATCGATGTTTACGTATTAATGGTCACGAATAACGTGAATGACGTCCGCGATCAGGTGATCCGCGATAACGGCGCAGTTCACTGACGTATGCACGATAATCAAATAGCAATTACGAGAGAGTTTGTCGTTTTTTAGGGTTCCGTACACCACGGGTGACAATCGTAACCTTAGTACCGAGACTGCGCCGTCCGCTTGTCGGCGAGTTCTATCTCAGAAACGGAAGTTGAATTTTTCAGATGGTGTAGATCTGTTGCCACTACAGCAACAAATAAGAATAAGATAATACTTACTAGAAACGGAATTTTGTAGGCGTCACGGTACGGATCCCGCGCAGCGCGAGTCCAATACGCACTTAGTATTTGTTTAAAATTTATTCAATTGTTGCCAGTAGAATTGTATAAAATATTTTATCATTAATAAAGTATGAAATATGAAACTAAAATAAAACTTGTTTTGGACTGTTTTAAAAATTAGGTTTAAATAAAATACTTTTATTTATGGAGTAATATACACCTTTTAGCTATTAGCAAATAGTTTTTGTAATTTACCCCATCGATATATGACAACCCTTTTTAATCTCTCGATTCCTCTAATGGCTTCACATTAAAACTTTACCCTCTATGTTTTTTTTTAACGTCTATCGATGCTGGTAGTTGAAGTGATATTTAAACATGGGGGAGGTTTGTTTGAGATTTTAAAATCGTTTATAGATAAAACAATAAGACATAGCTTTTTATTTTCTTATAATCAATAGTTTTTGTACCCAACTTTTTGTCCACTCATGTTTCACCTCGCCCCTTTCTGATGGTAATCTGTGATGTTGTAGTCTGTAATGGAAAGCTTAGGAGAAGCCTCTTAAGGCTTCTCGTCTTATGCAACTCTTAAGCATGACATCTAAAA
>DWQX01007454.1:0-10094 GCA_018245475.1 Pharmacophagus antenor | reverse complement strand
TGTGGTGGAATCTGGACGGCGGTAGGGTTTTTCGAGCCCGCCTGCCTTGCTATCACCATCAATGGCAATCTACTTTTACAAATACTAATAATTCCCAGATTGAATTACCATTTATTAATGTCATTCACAATATTAAAACAAGTTAAGTGCGACCACATCGACGACGCCTGCAAGACTGACCGTTCTCGCCACCTCGCGCTCCCCTCCACTCGGAATCAAATCAGTGTCCACTAAATTTAAGTACATACACTGCCGGCCAAAAGTTCGAGTTTTGGCCGGCAGTGTATTTATACATAGTAAAGAATTAGTATGTAATTAATTAATTATCTATTTAATTATATAAAATAAAACAAAATACAAATTAATAGAGAATAATAATTATGTGATTACTGTAACAATACTACCATTGCTGTGTTCTGGCATTCACACATGTGAGCGAAGTATTCTGGGCGAACACGTTTCAATATCTACGGCCTCATTGTCACTTAATACTACGTGAAATCGAGGTCGAGTGTTTTTTTTAATCCATTTCTTTTATTCTCGTCCCCCCTGTCATGTGAATACAGGGCCTATTCTTTCTTTATCATTTTATTTCCTTAAATATTATCCTCGCTTTTATTCTTCCTTCCACTTCCATACTCATAACATTTCTCTCGCTTTCCACTCGATTCCCTTCCGAGGCCAAGTGTTGACGCTTAACCGATAAAAAAAAACCTACTTAACCCAACATTTGACCTCGCATTCGAACCCCGGACGACCGTGTTAGGAGGCCGGTGGATAAATGATCTCGTGGCAGAATGAGTTACTCCGGAAGCTATGAGCGGCGAGGGTTCACGTGCGTGGCGCGCCGCAGGTGGTGGGGCCCATCAACCGGCTGCTGGAGACGGTGCCGTTCGACTGCGTGTTCTACTCGCTGGACTGGCACCCGCCGGACCACGTCTCCTTCGTGGACAACGTGCACATGCGCGAGCTGCACGTCTCCAGCCCGGTGAGTCGCGCCCGAGTGGCGCGGGCGGGAGCTGTGCCGCTTGTCCCGCTCGCGGCCCTGGCCGAGCACGATCGCGGCTTGTCGCGGTGTGCTTAACGCGCGGTCGTCTGCAGGTGTCCGCGGACGCGGCGCGCGCGTACGACACGGTGGTGTTCGCGGGCCCGCCGCCGATGCGCCAGCGGCTGTGGCCGCGCCACTGCGTGCAGGACACCTGGGGCGCCGAGCTGCACCGCGACCTCAAGGTCGGCGCGCCGCGCCTCCCGCGCGCCACGTACCGAACGTTTTATTCAGAGATGTGAACCTTGGATAGTTTACGTTATTTAACTTTTTTCTTTTCGCAACTGCATACGTATGTATACGTCGTTAGAGTTACAAGTATAGATTGTAATTTAGTTGTAATAATTTGAGATTTGAAGAAGTGCACACCGATGCACTCCTATGTGTGTGTGTGTGTGTATGCATCGGTGTCCGCCGAATCACCGATGGCAGATGGGGGAGGAAAGTCTCGGAGTGGAGGCCGCGCATAGAACGAAGTACTGTAGGGCGCCCTCTCACCAGATGGACTGACGATTTAGTCAGGACGGCGGGGAGCGGCTGGACGAGGGAAGCAGAGGACCGCATATGGTGGAAGGCATATGTCCAGCAGTGGACTGACACAGGCTGATGATGATATATATAGATGTGTCTGCAGCGCAAGCCCGAGCATCTTATAGATGCATCTATATAAAAAAATGTTAATATTAGGGGCAAGTTTTTCATGTTTATGAGCTTGTTTTCAGTCAGTACCGACTGCAATTTATTAATCATACTACACTAATCAGCTTAATTGTGGTTTGCCGGACTTTCAGGCCTGTATACACACCCATACAAGCCCGAAAGCCCGGCTTCGCCCTATTAGGCTTATTGCACTTAAATTAATAAATCATAATTTCTATGAAGTTAAAACACGAAGATAACATAATGGAAACATAGCGTCATGTACCGTATTAGTATAAGAAAGAGTTCGGGCTTGCCCTCCAAGCACGCCCCCGGTGCGTATGGGTGTGTCCGTCCGCTCCGGCAGGTGGCGGATGGCGCCGTGAAGGTGTACAAAGGCACCAACTCGGAGGTCGACTCCTACTCGGTGTTCTGGGACAACAAGAAGCTCACCGACACCAACCTGAGCCGGCAGCTGCGCGCGCGCGCCGTCACCGACTTGTACATATGCGGCCTCGCCTACGACGTCTGTGTGGGTGAGTGGCGCCCGAGTGCGCGCGTCGCCTAGCGACCACTGACACATTGAAAATGACATCGGCCAGCGAAACGCCCACCGACAGTGCCAACGTGACATACAACAAAATGACGTACCGTGTACGCGCGGTTCGCAGGCGCGACCATAGCGGACGCGCTGGCCATCGGGTACCGCGCGGTGCTCGTGGAAGACGCGAGCCGCGGCGTGGACCTCGCGGACATCGAGAGCACCAAGGCGGCCGTCGTCGGCGGCCACGGCGTCGTCGTCCGCGCGGACCAGGTGCGCGGCGGGGCGGTCGCAGGCGGGCGCTAGTGGTTAGAGAGGGCGCTAGTGGTTATAGAGGGCGCTAGTGGTTAGAGAGGGCGCTAGTGGTTAGAGAGGGCGCTAGTGAAAATAATGAAAGCTAAAAAATATGTATATATCACTGCTTCTTTCCGCTTTTTGTACATAGAAAGATTGGCCAGAGGAGACCGCTTTAACAATTTGTGCGATTGACGGCTATATCCGTTATTGATAAAATACTAAGATTAAAAAAAAACACATTTTTCAACTTTAAACAAGTCGCATAAAGGATATCACCATAAATTTCACGACAGCATTGGACAGTTGACTTTTTATAATTTATACAATTGTTGACGGAATCATAAAATATTATAAAACGTCACGAAACTGTTAACCGGTTAAGAGATAAACGTACGGATTGTGTTGCCCTTTCGCGGAGAGTAATTCCCGTACGGTGGACAATTATGAACCGATCCAAAATCAATTTTGCTCCCTCGGGGTCGACTTAATAAATATTATTCTATGTACTGTTCGATAAAGAGTAACAAACTGTCGTACTAATTAGTTAAAATATATACGGCACGCTTCCGTAATATGCGTTACGTAAATTGCGAAGTGTGACATGCGTACGCGTCGAAATTAGAACCTCTTTATTTGTCGACGATTATAATCTATAGAAAGGCTGTATGTTAAGCTCACTTTTAGATGTAAAATATGAACAGAGAACGAGTTAAAACGATGTTAGGTTCCACGTGTAATACTACACTCGTCAAATACGCGATTTCAGGTGCTGGCCATGGTGGAGGGGCGAGATCGCCGCCCGGAGCTCGGCTACAAGCTCGCCATGGAACTGAAAAACGCCATCGACGACGAGCAGTGAGACCTGATGATGCCGCTTTAAGTTCCTAAACCCCCGGAGCTTTTCCCTCCCACCTGACAGCTGTCATAATGAGTTTTTACAATGGCAACCCTGAACATAAAAGCTTACTTAGTTATAAAAGGTAGCACCACGCGTTCCGAGAAAAACTACACACGAAATTATATCTTGCAAAAGGATTACTTATAAAAGAAAAAATATTTAATTATAATTTAATTTAATCATGAAAGTTATTACATTTAACATAACGTCTTTCATGACTAAAACAAATGTTTGAGGTTTGCCATACTAATGAAACCATTGTAAAAACATTTATTTTTTATTTATTTTTTTATTTCACTCACATTATTGTCTTTCGTTGTGGCAACTAAACTTTTCGTTTTTGTTAGAAGCGCCGGGGGTAGTTTTTTATTAAATAATTTTTTTTTATTATTTTTGGTCTGCTGGACAGAGCTGTTCTATCTACTTTATTTATTCAATAGCAATCGTTCTTGTTAATAATTTATTGAAGAAACTTCATAGAATGTGAAATGCGTCAATGATAATAATTTTTATGACGATGTACTATTGTCTGTGGTCATTGTTATAACTATTTATTTCGAATATCCAATTAGTACGGTCGGAAAAGGAGTTTTTATTTAAACTAATAAAAATATGGGACTTTTAACACACGGTAATGTGATTTCGAAATTCGTAACAAAGCATGTTGTTTTTTTAGTAAATACTTAGATATATTAACAACCAAACATAGAACAAACAAATATGTTCAACACATGAACGTTTGTCCTAAGCGGGAATTGAACCCGCGACCTCTGTTAGAGCCAGGGTTACTACCAACGGGCCAGTCGAGTAGTTTTTATATGTAAACTATTCGCGAACGTAAAGAAAAAAAGCGGGTGCGTTGTCAAACTTCGCATTATATCTTTTGCTGACCGTATGATAGAGGTAAAAATATGAAGTACAAATTTATTAGTACCTACACACACACTACAGATGTGTGAATCGTATAGTTAATTTATTTTAGATTAATAAATATTAATTAGAATATAATTTACGCTGTGGTTCAATTCACATTTAGCCAGGTAAATTAAAATGGCTTCTGTCGCACTTTTAATATGATTTTATGATTAATTGGCATTACATTCATTCGACCTTTAATTAACAATATCGTTTTTAATAATTAATTTATTTCATTTTGATAATTTAAACAGCATTTGTAATAGTAATTATTAGCCGTTTCACAATATTTAAACTTATCAAATTCTTCATTCGTCCGATATTAAATGCAAATATAATTCATCACACTTGGCGCATTCGTATCGACAAATTATCTAACCAGTGCACAAACTAATTACTTTATCGTTAAAAAACGGGACGGCCCAATTGGCTTTATTAATTTTTAACACCTCGACCAAATAAAAGCAATCTCAAAAAAAAAAAAGACACTGACAGATTCCATATTAAAGTGTCATTGTTGTGACGTATGTAGGAGAAATATTATTTATTATTTACGCAACACAAGTACTTAAGTGGACCGGTACACTAGTATTAAGTGTAGTAACACTATAAACCTTCAACACGCTAGGCGTTAGACATTCCTATTAGGTTAAGATTTTTTTTTTGTCTGTGGCACACGCTCGACATTGACGGCGAATCGATAATATTAACTATTTTACGTTCAAATCTTAAACTCCATGACACATTGACAAACTATTATTTATTGATTGAATTAAAATGAGTTTTATTAAGTATTAGTTTAAGAGATTCCCGCGCTATCGGCGTACAGGATAACGAGCCTAAACTCCTAAAAAGGTCGGAGCATATAGAAGCAAGCAAGTTAGAAATAAAAGGTAATTATCGGTTTGAATTAGAATTGAATTGAATTGGAAACTCAAAGGAACTGCCATTTGATTAATTAACAATTTCTTTAACGTGACTTTGTCGACAAATCGGAGCTAGTTTTTTGTGTTCAGCTAAGACCAACGGTCAGACAACTATTAACACTAGATTTACCGATACGCTTTTATGGTTCTCTTTTCGTATCTGTATTCGTTTTGTGCGTTATTGCATTCATATATTTCCCCGTTTTGCAATAAAAATATATAGAACGATGTCGCCACAGGCGGTAAAAAAAAATATAAAAATATCTAACGCATATCAGTATACATAACTTCTTATATAGGATCGTCCAGTCAAAATGACTGGTCCGGTAAATCTAGTGTTAAATAAAGTAAAAGAATACCTTTTATTATGAAACTATGTTTCATTACTGAGCTATGTTAATTTTCAAACAAATTAAATTTTTATTGATTATATTTATTTAAGAACCACTTTTAGCCAATTTTTTTGTTTGATTTTCAATCTCCCATCTAGTTTATAAGCCAAGCCATCTCTTGTCATATTCCTTACAAAATGTATACAGAAATTTGTTTTTGATTGTCGCTGGCGAATGTCAAGTGAAAATGGCACAGTAGTATATATTTCACATTATACATTATTGGATAGATGGCATTTTATTTTGTTTTAGTGGAAAACTCGAATGAATTCGGCGAATAAATATTTGGTAACCATATTCTTGTGTTTATTTTTTACCCTCTCATAAACCACATAACGACAAAAGCATCGTGTTATTTAAACTTCAATTAGAAGCGATATTTGTACGGAACTGGTTACGTGAGATAGTAATATTATAATTTTTCTTTTCTCCATTTTCAAGGGGTTCCTGTAACACGCGGGCCATAGCCAAGCGTGCCAAAGAGCAATTGTTGCCATTGGAAACCTGTGTTTATTATTATTAACCATCTAGGGGGGGTAAAGGTTATATATCGCTTGTCTGTTTTCGGGTCTACGAAGTTGTAGCTACTAAATTTCGTCTACATTTATTAAGTTTGAAAGGACTCTTATAGGATATTTAAAATAAATCCTTTTGTACAAACTAAAAAAAATTCTTTATTCAAATGTCATTTAACCTCTATTCATTAAAACTATTATTAAATAAATTTAGAAAAATCAATGTCTTTCAAGTTATACATTAACAATCCAAAATTTGTCAACACATATTTTTTTTTAAATTTTTAAAATTATCTCATATAGATAACCTAATGTACCAAAATGTGTAGGACATTTAATTAAGGCGGTCCTGTTACTTCACACATTGCAAATATATGTCCAATATTGTTCAATTTTAAATCCATTACTAATTAAGTAAGTTCTGGTTATAAAAACTAAGAACATTTCACAATATAATAAAAATATTTCTAATGTACAAGAACGCACCCTAATGCCGCTCGGACAGATGCAGTTTTTTTTAAAGAATTTAATAATAAAGAAAAAAACAAATGTTTGAGGGATTGTTAAACACATCCTGATATTAAATGAACAATGAATTAATCCAACATGAAATGTTTGTAAAACAAAATGGTTATTCATGCATAAAGTTTCCATAGATACCTTGAAGTTTTTCGAAACAAAGAAAGTACAGAATTGTGCACAGAGCGGTGTAAAAATATTTATGGAACAATATTAAACCTCAAGAAGCAGTCAATTGCTTCTGTTGACAATAACACAATCAGTTCATATTCAAGATGTGCATTTATTGTGTCAATTTAATTTCCCAATAAACAGCATCGGTAATGTCAAATTCATAACAAATCAAATTAAACTCTTAGTTGGAGAGTGTTTCACTCCGTAGTACAAAGCTACTGACTACGTCCGTTGATTGAAAAGCTATTCTGACCAATTTAGTTGCAACGTAGACAAAAAATATTTATATGTGAACAGATGATATATTCATGTGCCATACGTCAAAATTCCAATATACCATATATGTCAATTTTGACTTATGTCATATGTAGCATCACGCAAGGACGTGCTTCAGTTATGTAGTATAAGAAATCGTGAATTAATTTGTCTCGTCTTTACTGTTTTGTCTACCGCATATATATACATATATATATATAGAAGGTAATAGTGTACACAAATATTTCTTACGTGGCCATAATAAAACAACGACAGTTCTATGCGGCTGTGAGTCGTGCGAACACTTCACGGCCAAGTTTTTGGTAGATAAAATCCAATAGCACGGTGACGAGCTCGCGACGGGAGCTCAAGCACGACATTAGGATGTCGAAGGCCAACCTGTAGTCGTTCGGATTGAGCCTCCTTAGGAAATTTAAAACAATGTAGATAAGCTCTTTCAACTTCTCCCTAATGAACTGCCACACCTTCCGCAGGGACACCACTATAGCTGGAAAAAAAACACACAAGAGTCAAATTTTGCACGAGTTTAATAATATGTGTGGTTACGAAAGATGCGCGCATAGGCACTCTAATTCAAAATGTTAATAAATTATATATGTCACGGTAAGTGCTCAACCATCTTATTCCCCAGGAGTCGCAGCTGTATTAAAACCGCATACACACACACACAGAGATAAGCTCAAAACTGCTTTTGCAGTCATAAGAGTAAGCAAAATAAGAATGACTCCATCCTTGCAGCAAAGGGGTCTCTACTGGTCACTAATCACAAGCAACTTGAAAATGTCGAGGAAGTTTGCAATTAATCTGTTTTTTTTTTGTTGGAGCTACAGCTAAAAACACCTCCGTTCGAGTCAACTTTCCAAGAAAAAAAAAACTCATAATATCAGCCGAAACACGTCCACTGTAGGACAAAGGCCTCCCCCAAGGGTCGCCACGACGAACGGCTCTGCGCTTTTCTCATCCAGCCTGTCGCAGCGACTTTGTTCAAGTCGCCGGTCCATCTTGCGGGAGGTCTGCCCACTCTGCGTTCGCCGGCACGCGGTCGCCATTTGAGAACTTTTCGGCCCCAATGGTAACGGCAAACGGTAACCTTGATCCTCCAGCGAAGCAAAAAAGAAACTCAAACATATTAATGTTTGTATAAACTCATAGACGTAGCTCCTTGCTCAATACACAAGATGTAGCTTTGTCTGATAACTTACTGCAGGCGGCGAAGGCTGTAGTACCAGCGGCTCCGGCCCCTATGGCAGCTCCAATCCTGCCCCCCGCGTACCCACCAACAACACCGCCCACCAGCGCACATGCACCAGTTATTATAGCCGTGTTGGAGTCCCATACTATACGAATGTCAAACTCGTCCACTGGAAATGAATATAATTAATCTGTAAAATATCCACAGAGGAGAGCGACGCTAGGGTTATTAACGCCTTGGACAGCAATTTAAGACTAAACTCCAATGTACAATGTAAATGCATGTTTTAGTTTGTGTCTCATTTAAATATTTATTTATTTTATTTAAAGCTTTAATGCACTAATGTGTACATAAGGCCATGAATTCTAAATGGCATTCTCCGCCAGTCTACCTTAGGGTTGAGCAGAGATGAATATAAATATGGGGTGCGTAAAACGAATAGTAGAGAACAAAAAGATAAAATAATAATAATATAAATAAAAATTAGAGATAATACAGGGGGAGGTAATACACATAAATGAGACGACAATTTTTAAATATACATACATATTAATATATATCCTTGCATAAAAATAATAATAGTGTGCACAAAGAGAAAAAAATACAAAAAGGAAAAAGAAAGGAAGAGGAAAACGAAAGGTGATAGTGAAAAGATAGGTTATTCTATTATGAAATGTATATGTTCATTTTTGAAGGTACATGACATTTTAATATTGACCTCTGTGCCTTTTCGAGTTTCCAAAACTTCACTTTAGTGGCTCCGGCCCATTTTGTTACACAATAGATTAGTACAGATTTCACTTGTGACATGTACAGTCGGATTGATAACTTCTTTTTTGTTACATGCCCAAGAGATTCAAATAGCCAAGCAGCCTCACGAATTTTGTTCATGGCCAAGTCTTCGTGTGAATGCCACGTTCGTCTGTTGTCCAAGATAACACCTAATTCTTTAACACTGGTCACCTTTGCAACGCGTCACAGGAGCAGCTGCAAGCTGCTGTACAGTGGATAATAACAGTCGAGTATTTTTAACTTGACTCAATGTCGGTTTGATTGCGATTATAAATGGAGAAACAGGTGAAATGAGCTTTAGAAGTATTCTATTTAGAAGTAGTAGCCTGTCAGTCCACAGCTGAACATGGGCCTTCCCCAATACCTTCCTCCATATGCGATCCCCCGCTTCCCTCATCCAGCCGCTTCTCGCCGTCCTGACTAAATCGTCAGTCCATTTGGTGGGAGGGCGCCCTGCACTCCTTCGTCCTATGCGCGGCCTCCACTCCGAGACTTTCCTCCCCCATCTGCCATCGGCGACTCGGCAGACGTGGCCGGCCCACTGCCACTTCAACTTGCTGATTTAAGAGCTGCATCGACCACTTTTCACGTTCTCCGCCGAATTTCTTCTTTTCGGATCTTATCCCTTAGAGAAACACCGAGCATAGCTCTTTCGATCGCACGCCGAGAGGCCTCAAGTCGGTGGACCAGCCCAGCGGTCAGAGTACAAGTTTCCGCTGCGTGGGTGGTCGTGACAATAAATTTGATTGTAACTAATCTGCAATCTTAATTACTCCTCTTTCTACGGTATTTTTGCGCTGGTCCAAGTTTCACCAATAAGTACAGTGGATGTGAGGTCAGCGTTAGAGGATACGCTACAGGGAATCAATTCTTAGAATACTATAACATATAATAATCGATTAGTAGAGGGAAATCGGTCAACCTTTACTGGGTAAAGGCACATGTTGGGGTGGAGGGCAACGAGAGAGCGGAC
>DWQX01007453.1:0-10096 GCA_018245475.1 Pharmacophagus antenor | reverse complement strand
AACAAGTTCCCTATTTAATAAGGTAAATAAATAATTTGTAGAGCACTAACTTTTGAAGTTTTATTCAATATTGTAATGTTTTCAAGGTGGTCTCAAACTTTTGGTCGGCAGTGTATGAAGATCGGTACCAAGCGTACTTGCTTTGTATCTACACTATGTACATTGCTCCATACAATATTGACATACGAAAGAAATACTCTACTGTCTCCATTGCACTGTAATCAACCGCTTGACCTATAACACAAAGAGGTGTTTGGTTCGGGTCATATGGAAAGTGAAGTTTCTTATAAAAATTAAGGGATTTTTTTTTCGAACCCGTCAAGCTATTATCCCTTAATAAAAATCTGTCACCGTAGCAGCATTAGTGTTACGGCAATCATACATGTGATAGTGAGAAAATAATAAAAATAATATGCATTTTTTTATTATCACAGTAACTTGAAAAATAAAATATAACATCCAAGCCAGTTTAATAAACAAAGAATCCTAGAAATGCGTTTGATACGAGTAGGTGATAAAGTAAGGAAACGTGCTTAGCATATTGCATTTATGACACAACATCTTTCTTCAATGTCTGCTTACTCGAAGAAAATAATAAATTATAAAGCGAAACTTTGTCTTTACTACAAAACAAAGACAACTCAAATGCGTACATTTGCAGGTACGATTTCGTAAAAACATTCCAGTTTTATTTTTTTTTTATATTTTGTTTTGATAGACATAAAAACATATTTGTTGACAGTGTTTGTGCTACATTTTTTTAATATTATACCGTTATTTAAAAAAAAAAGTAATAACTGGCAGAACCATCAATGTTTAGAAGTTCATTTACTTCTGATTTTTTTTAATTGTTGTGTGCCTTCTTTGTTTAAACTTAAAATGCAGCAAGCGTCACTAAAATAACGGCTAACATCCGAAAGAATTCCAAAGCTCGAATAGTTTGAAGAGCAACGACACCAACCTTCATACATTAGGCTGAACCTTATTTTTTTAACACCGTTTCTTTACCAAAACAGAACATAGTGTCATCCTGCATTACATTGTGTCCTTTTCCAAGGAGTATTTACGAAATTTGTAATTTTGCTACAACTCTTTAATAAACGTGATTATAGAAAATTACTGCGATAAATTGCAAGGTTTCGCATAATTATAGGATTCACTTAATATCGTTAGGTTATTGCTTACACCACATTAAGATAGATTTTTATTTCCTCATTGGACATATAAAACAAAATACGCAAGAGTGTATGAGTACAATATGCAGTCAGGGCGTTCTGCAAAGCAAGCCCGAGCTCTCAAATACTTATTTACATAAAATACATGAGGTGATTTTTCCGTTTTTTTTTTAACTTAAAGGTAATGTTTAAACTTTTAAATAATATTTTAACATACAGCTAGACCAAAACTATACAACCAGCGAAACAAGGCCATACAAACAAGGCTACATAGCGTTATCGAAATACAAAGCACGTGTTTAGTATTAATGACAATATTCACGCACTTGTGGTTTAACTAAAAAAAATTCTGTTCCTAATTTAATTTAAAATAAACTTTGTTTCAAATCAAATTAGGGATATAACAATTTATCATACCTATACTTACTGTAAGAAATGAAGAATTATTTATTATTTGAGCGACAAGACTCCACAAATGGCCTCTGTCTTTCTACAAGTTTTCAACTATCTTTATGCCGAAATTCATCATCATTCAACACTTAGCAGTTTATGCATTTTAAGACCAACAAACAGACATTTTACATTTATTAAATTATTATGGATTACTCATTAAGAATAACTATATTGAAACAACGATATACTCCGAGAAAAAATGTGGTTGACATGTTAAACTAATTACTTCAAATTTAATCCTTACAATTTTTTTTTAAATAAATGTTTAATTGCCATATAAATTGTCAATAATTAACAAGATATTAGTAAGCAACTAGTAACTGAACATGGTAACTGTTTATCATTAGACTCGAATTGTCTTTAGCACTAGATTGCCCAACACCATAGAGTGAAAAAATATACGTTATGAATATGATAAATACTTCTATAACTTGTATTAACAGAAACAAAGAGACCGTGAAGATAGAATCGACACTTAATAAACTCATTCATGTATACAAAATAATTTTAATGTTTTGAAAAATCGTAAGACATTTGATATAATTGTATATATAAATATGTTTGGAAAAGAGCATGTTGGGACTAAAATTAAGTGATTGATGAAAAAACATTGACATCAGAAACATTACGATGGCGACAGGTGTGGAAATAAAAACAAGGACCTCGAAATGGGCGGGACACATGTGGAGAACAAATATAGAGAAATGGATAAGAAAAGTAACGAAAAGGTACCCTATAAATGAGCAGAAGCATAGAGGAAGGCAGACAAAAAGGACTGCCAAAGAGATGGAGAAGAATAGCATTAGACTGAAAAAAGTAGACAGCATTAGAGGACGCCTATGTCACAAGACAACCTGACCTGGCTGCTGGAAATTAATACAAAATTTAATTACAACTAAGGTTACTTGTACGTTTAAAAAACTTAATTATGATAGATTTAAGAAAAAAATATATTGTTAACAGTTAACAGGAAGTAAAAGCTATTTTTATTTTATTTTATTATGAATAAGTTGAAAACCAGTCGAAATGTTTTGGGCAATCTAATTTTAAATTCCCAAACACAAAAACGAAACTGATATACCTAATATTCGTTTTACACAAATTTAAATTAACATATGTTAAAAGAAAACTTGTTTTTCATTATTCTTTGAATTTATCTAGAATCTCATAGAGCAAATAGAGCGAGCATTTTTCGTCGCGTGTACGAAGTGTTTCTCCAGTCAACAGCGTCGTAAGAATATACATTTCTTTTTTTATTCAATTTCAATAATGAAAATTGAAAAATATTAACGACCCAACATTTGTTCATTACAATGAAAATTAAATCGTGTAATTTATTGAAATATCCTCTATATAAGCTGTCCATAACATCAAAACTGTTGAAAAATGTGTTTTTCATGGACCATAGTATTTAACCAATGACGGATATAGTCGTCAGCCAACACTTAACTGTTAACCAGTTTAGTCTCAGAAGGTCTCTTTGAGACTCAGCATATTTTACTCTCGCCGTGTACGAGGTTAGGTTACACTTAATTCTTTTATTAAAGGGTTTTTACACGAATTTTTTGGGAATTTCAAATTAAAGTATTCATTCCAATCGCTGTTATGGTTAAAAAAATAGAGAACACACTTTAGTATTGTTTGTTGTGCAAGTATTGAAGAAGACTAATATTAACGAGTTTTTTTAGACATTTATAAAGCGTAAGATAAAAGTCAATTTTCTATCAAATAATATTAAAAAAAAAAAACATATGTTATATTGAATCAAAAAGAAATAGTGTTCCGTGTGTACAAACCCAATTCGTAATGTTATTTAGAGCGTGTCGTTCTTAGTATCGCATACCATCGCCCGCATTGATCAGATGATAAGTAAACGTCACCTCGCAGTGTGGTGATGGCGAATTTACGCAACAACCTGTATAGCGTGCTAGCAGATTCAGTATTCAGCCATTTATATTCTTTTACAGAAACGTTATACTTCACATTGCCTCATGAAATTTGACCATAAAATCTTATTGGGATATGTTGAATGTCTTAAAGATGTCATTAGATTTGCAAAAATTTTAAAAGAGATTTGTTTTTGACTCCACGGTAATAATATGCATTATTGATAGTGATTTTCCGTTTTGTAAAAAGATATAAAGAAATGTTGCCGAAAACAATAAAAATATAATAAAAAGTCTAATGCATATCACAGAATCTGTATCGAACTTCGTTTCGTCATTATTTTGCATCTCCTAAACCTATAGTTAAAACGATTTTTAACTTTTAGAACGGATGCAACGTGTTGCTGTCCAAATAACCTAACTAGAACCTCATTATTTTGAGATACTGTTAGTATCGTCGCTTGGTCGTTTAAAATATTTTTGAATACGCTTTCCGAAATTGCTTACATGTTTACCGACTGTAAAAAAACATTTTTATTTGTTTATTACTATGTATAGCGAAAAGCGACCAGACGTTAATAATTAGTGCAGAATGCGATTAACGCAAGAGTTGAGGTGCGACTGTATACGACTAGTAAATGCCAACGACATCGAAGCGCCGCAAACGAAGGCTATAAGAAACTTAACAGGTGCGGTGAACGGAACAGGCGCGAACGAAAATAGGAATATATTATACACTAGCTGATTCCTGGCTTGGCTGACTAGCTAGGCATAAAATAATATAAAGGGTCAGGGTCTAAGGAAATCACAAAAATATGTATCTATATGTAGATCAAAAATATCTAAAAGTATATAATTCAACACTTCCTAGTTAAACTATTCACGAAATTGGATTTTGTTCCCAATTTTAATTTTTCTGAGTATTATTTTTTTTAATGAGATGTAACTTGTTTAATCCCTGTATCTGCAATGTCTGCAATGTTTGCAATGGTATCTGCAAGTGAAAGTCCTTTCGCAATTTCGAAGGGACTTTCACTCCAACCTTTTCAGATTACCCGTTGTCAGGCAGATAAAAAAATATTTATTTGATATAAGTGTTTTGTAAACATTAATATTATTATTAATAAAATTCCGCCTAAATTACTATTACATGACTTCATGTAAAGCTCTACTGTGTGTTACAAAATAAATAGCCGTAAACTGGTTACACCGCGTTAGACAAATTATATTGCAGAAACTGTGTCGTAACGCAGACTGCACCGCGTGGTGTAATGATAGTAGTTGCAATTAGTATAATCAAACATCACTTTTCTTGAGGAAATAAAGCGAATTGCTAGGACAGAAGGTAATTGAGGAAAATTATAAAAATAAATTTCCTTGAAAAATCAATAACTAATTTTCTTTTCTTATTCTTTCTATTATAGATTAGCTATTGTTTCCTGTTTACAATAACAAACTCCACCTTATGTTCCGTCAATTACGAAACAAAATAAGGTCTACCGTGTTAGCAACAATGTAACTGGCAATCAAGTAACACTCTTTGAAATCAATTAATTTACATAAATAGAATGGACCTTTCCAATATTCTTAAAACCTGCTACTTATCAATTAGCGATTGTCCATTATTGGATAAAAACCTTCGTAATATATAAGAACGAATGAATAAATGAAATTTGGGGGCACAACCCTTGCAATTGCCCTCTTCACAAAGGGTCCTGTCGGACAGGACGGTTTACCGTTCTTTCTGTAGCACCGTTACATATAAAAGTATAGGGGTTTATTAACCTTTTAATGCCCATGCCTTGGCGGAGTACTTCTGCAAATTAATAATTCGATTATTTTTAAAATTATTAATGTCGGAAGATGCAACAAGGTAAAATGTCAGCTTTAATACTTATTTACCGAGGGCTAACTGCGACCTCAAAAATGCTGTTACAGTATTACTATTAAGTGAAATATTTACATATCTTTTCCTTAACCAAAATAGAGAAAGTGGCGGTCATTCGCTAATTATGATAATAAAATTGCGTCAGGGAAATATACGAGAGAGTTCATATCATTTTATGAAATAAATTTAGAATGATATGATACAGAACAATATAAAGATGTGTAAAATGAATACGGATGGTGTTTTGGGCAATAAACATATTTTTGGGTTGTCACTTCTTCCGATTATTTTGTTGATAACGCTTATGTCAATTACGATGATTTCAGAGGGTTCACTAATCTCTGAAAGTATATTAATTTATTTATATTAACGTGTTACTGAAACAAACTTTTTAATAAATTGCTTGGTCGCCTATTCTGACTAGAAAAAAAAAATACCAATATCAACCACGTTTCTGCGTTTTTGTGCAAGTAAGGAAGACTTTAAAGTAAACATATTTTACAGATTCTTAAAGCACAATCTATGTCTTTTTAACGTATGTCATAACGCTAAACCTTAAAATTTCAATTGCTATTTTTTCATTTATTACTATAGTTAATTGGATTATCTCCTTATTGACTGTATATGGAACATCTTATTAAGTAATTTTTCTTTGCTTCATTTACTGTAATTAAATATTTAATTCCTTTTTGCTTATACCATTCTTCAATTTATAAAATCATATAACTTACTGACAGGTACAGCTCTCTTGATTATACTGGTGATAATTTCACCATATGTTAAGTGAAAATGAAAACGTAGATGGTGAAGCGTATTCGCCCAGAATACTCTGAATACAACGACGGTCGTACAATTTTTCATAAAGATTAATTTTAAATTAGCTGAGAAAACAATGGAGATTTGGTTACTCACAAGTATGTGGAGGCGCCGATCAACATGGCACCTCTAGGGCCAGTGATGGTGATAACGGACGGCGCCAGCCAGTTGCATATCGCAAGGGTGGCGTAGATGATCGCCAATGATGTGTATCCATCACCGGTGAACGAAGAGTCATCTTGTTTTATACTGTCTAGTATGGTTTTCTGCGGACAAAATGTTTAATTAAAATATATATTTAATTTTTAAAAGCCACTTTAAAATCTGGACTAGACACATTCGTTAATATGAAATCAGTAATATTGAAGTAATCTCCAAATGTTCAAAAATTATCAAAATCTCTAGATTTATTAGTATTTTTTGTATAATATACAGAACTGTGTCTAAAAAAAATAAAATCTTTTTGATTATTTTTTGACAGAACTCAGTCAGAAAGCTAGTTGAATTTAGTAAAAGCCAATTTTTCTCTAACTAGAAAACCAAATATGTTATAAATCACATGAATAAGTAATCACTCAGTGACTAAAACTCAATCAGAAATCATTGTATTTTTAAATATAACCAATCCATACAATTTATATATCGAAGCAATATACGATAGTAAACCATAAGGGCTTTATTTGATATAACGTATTTGTTTTACAAGTTACACATAAATTTTATCTTTCTGCACTTCACCATATGAACTTTTACTGTGCCAGATTCTACGCTCCAACTTTGTGTAGAATACACTCTAACTTTGTCTGCGTAATGTACTTCAAAAAGTTTTCCCTTTTGCGTATTTACATACAGATAATTAGTAACTTTATCTGTTGTTAATTATTTATTCCTTCATCGTGTATACAAAACATTAAAATGTGAATATTTTATTCTAACCATTAAATCAAATGTATGAATATCTGTTTCTAAATAAACAGCTTATTTGCGTATCCTTAAAGTGCATGAATAAGCAAGTGGTGAGCCTTGCGGATATTCAGAACAAGGTGCACGAGTGCGTTAAAATGTACTATGGAATATGTCATTTTGAAATCTATAAATTAAAATCCGTGACCTCGACGGTTTCCAATAAGTTTCAATAAATCTTCTTATGCAATCGAAGAGCGTTCGTGTAGGATGCGTCGTGCTCCCTTTTTGGTAAACACAAAAAGCGCGAGAAAGTATTTTTATTGTCGTTAGTCAAGGCGAATGTGTCCATGTTGCAACCTTATAACACGGATACAGAGTGACGAAATCAAAAATATGTTTTTATTGTTTTGAAATAACAACAAAATGGTGATATAGTCAGTTCGTTGTCAAATAATTATTGCCATTTATGTAGTTGTTATTAAAAACTTAGAATCAAACCTCGATGGATTTATGTTCTTGTCGAAAATGTTTTACATTAACATTTTATATATTAACCGAGATAAGGGACGCTTGCACGATTTATAAACAAGGAGATGAAAACGTGTTTTGATAATAATATCCGGTTGTATACTGAATCCTTAGAATTGCTTAAAGTTGTCATTATGTATGCACGGCTAAGAGGTTTTTGCATTTTAGCACCATGTTAAAAGTTCATCATCTTATATTCAGTAAATTCACTTTGCCGGCAAGTTTCCATATCTATAGCTATAACTTAGAGCAAAGCCGCGACAATTTAAAACAGGTTTACCGACCAAACGTTTTGCGAAATTGTAAACTCTACCTAAATACTAGCGCGACCATATATCGACAAATTCCTGACAATTATATTCTTTATATGAAGTCAATGACCTAACTTTGATTGTTTATAAATGCTCTTACATTTTCAGTATACGCAATCGTTATCAAAGTACAAAACAGTTACCGATACCAGTCATGATGAAAACTATTTATTTTTCAATATATTACCAATAAAATTGATAAATATCTTCATGTGTAATTTTGATAGTTTTCAACTATCAAAATTACACATGAAGATAACGGATTATAATCTTGAATTGACATGTTATTGAAAAAGACCCTTGAAAAGTTAATATCTTCTTCAATAAATCTGCTGACCTAAATTTTGTACAGAAAAATCCTTGAGCTTATCGGCTAACAATGATAAAAGCTAAGTGTTTCTCGAATAATATTACAAATAGCTACATATCTAGTTGTTGAATAATTAAATGCACTAATAATTCGATAGTATTCATTGGATACACGTTACTTAAAACTTTAACAATATCTCGAATGTATTTATCGGTACAGCAGAATGTGGAGGGATAGAAAAAGTTAAGTATTATAGACATGAATGCTTGTTATTTATTAAACAGGCGACCATTATCGACTAATTTTGATAGGATATTATCTAATAATATAAATGTACATTTGAAATAAATAATAGTAAAATATCAATGCTATATTCAACTATATTCAGGCTAATAAAGTTACTTGCAAAGTAGTTTTCGATGTTTAAAATTTAACATTAATTTATATTTGTCATTTATCGTCGTTCCATATATACTTAATGAAATCTTTACTCTTTATAAATATTTAGATAATGATAAAGTTTAATAATTCTGGCATAAGCTCTTAATGACTTGTGTAAAAATAAATATAAAACAATGAATTTCTAAAGTTTAAAACATCTAAGATGGAAATCAAGCAAAAAACCGATCTACGTTTATAAAATAGAATTGTATTAAAATATATTCAATAACGCCATAATTTAAATTTATAAAAATGTATATATTTAAACAAATATCTGTATGATATACGTAAAAAAAATTGTAATTCAGAATCATCAAAAGAATTAATACGTGATGCACATAAAGGGGCTATACAGAGATACATAAACATTATCGAGCAAAACGATAAAAGTAAGGAAATCGGATTCAAGTGACATTTATGAAGGTGCACGCATCCAAGTAATTCAAGTAGAAGCACCCCGGTGAACATGCATAATTAACTGTCTTTGGAGTGACCAAAACGAATTGTTAATGACTTTTTAATGTTAATTTAAATCGGATGTTAGTAGGGTTTTATGATAGTGGTAGGATTTTTCGCACCCTCCTGCTACAACCTTGAATGTCAACCTACGGCCATGACAGCATTGGTGTCAATTATGCTACACCCATACAAGCCCGGAGCACCGCCATATCATAATTAAGCACTAAAATAAATAAATTATAATTCATGAAAAGCCTGAAAAAGACCATGTAGATGAAAAATGGAAAAACCATCACATATATTATTATTCTTTTACGTACATGCATAAATACTCGTGCTTGTCCTGCACCCATGCTACCGATTACTTTGTTCCGGCAGTTATACATGTGAGAGTATTTTGGTATAACACACCCCACCGTCTACGGCCTCATTGTTACTTAACTTCAAGGGTAATCGTGATCAAGTGTTAGCCCATAATCGATAAAAAACAAAAACATTCTACATAATATTATTTTCGTTTTTTTTCACTTCCAAATATTACAACTTATGTATTTCTATATGACATTATAAAACATTGGAATTAATTAAATAAGTTCATTTAGGTCACGATCTTGCAGTTTGGGAGGCCGTGGCTTCCTTCGCCAAGGAAGTCGTAACCCGCAAGGAGGGCGAGGAGCGAGTGAGGGAAGAAAACTACCAAAACCCGCTCCGCTGAAGACGGAAGGGGCGGCGGAGGCGGTTGCCAGACCGCCTTCACCCCCCGAACGCAGGTGCGCGGACATCCGGTGGTGGGACGCCGGCGTTGCCCGCATTGCACGCACCTGCACCGCCTGTGGACGCAGTTCGTGCGTCCACGGCTGCACCTCCCCCGACCATCTGGGGGAGGACACAGGCGGGCCCGCTCACGCGGGCATCCTCTGGCA
>DWQX01007452.1:0-10096 GCA_018245475.1 Pharmacophagus antenor | reverse complement strand
GATCCGCGAGCCAGCTTCGATAAAGCTGTAATGGTCACTGTGACTAGCAGCATCTACTTCTCCGAATCCAGCAGCAGACACAGTGCGGCAGACACTTGGCGGGTGGGTGCATGTGCGAGCTGTGCTTGTAGTCATATTCTAGTACGTACTACTCTTGGCAAACTTTTATATTCAATGCAAAGTTTATTTCGATATTTATAATACATTTTTCGTTTTTACAACAAGGCATTACGTACAAAGTGACGTATCAGACTAGATATCGTATTCCTTTTACCCCCATTAAATATTTACGGAAGTTGAGTAAAGTTTTTATTAAACCTATAATTTTTATTTGTAGGTTTAACGCGTAGCAAAATCGCTAAGCTCGAACCTGAGGGCGAACTCGATACGAAATTAGAAAGCGGAAAGTTTGCGCGTAGCGAAACATCATCAACTGATGCACCCCGTACCAAACACGGCCAGGAACTGGACAAGCACCGGAAGAACGTGAGAGAAGTACTGTTGTGGTCGAACGCGACTCCCATACGTTGTAAAGGCGGCGTGGGTTACGCTTGCTGCTTCTGTACCGATCAGTATCCGGACCCAAAAGATTTGAAACGGCATTGTACAGAGCAACACGTCGGCACAGCTATATCTACGTTCATGAAAGGCAGAGACATGCACAGCTATGTCGTGAAGCTGGATATAACGGCACTGCAGTGCAAGCTCTGCGAATCACCCATCGTTACGTTGGAACTATTGATGGAACATTTAAAGAACGTCCACCGTAAAGAAATCGACCTGACCATAAAGAATCACATGATACCGTTCAAATTCGATACGGACAACCTGCAGTGCTGCGTCTGTCCGAACGCTTTTCACAAGTTCCAAGCGCTGCAGGTGCACATGAACAATCACTACAGGAACTATATTTGCGAGGCGTGCGACGCGGGCTTCGTGAACCGGCACATGCTGCGCTGCCACAGCAGCGGCCACAAGACCGGAGACTTCCCCTGCGCCGACTGCTCTAAAGTCTTCAAGACGGTCCGCATGAGGAAACTTCACGTGCGCATCGTTCATTGGTCGACCATGCCGCACAAGTGCGGCCACTGCGGCGAACGCTTCAGGGAGAACTGGTCTAAGAACGAGCACCTCGCCAGGGTGCACGGGCTGCGGGGCCCGGGGGTGAAGTGCCAGGCGTGCGAGAAGACCTTCAACACGCAGCAGAGGTGGCTCTTACACATGAAGAGGGACCACTTGATGCAGAGGCAGCATAAGTGCGGCCGATGCGAGAAAGCTTTCTACGCGAAACGGGAGCTGGTCGATCACATGGTCAAACATACCGGATCGAGGGAGTTCAAGTGTGAGGCCTGTTCCAAATCGTATGGCAGAGTGAAGACGCTGAAGGAACATATTAGGAGGCTGCACCCCGATGACGACAGGTTCAAATGCTCCCAATGCGGGTGGATGTTCGTGCAAAGTGCTACGTTAAAAAGTCATGTTTCTGAAAAACATGGAAGAAATTCAACATAGCCAGTACGCCTAAATTGTACAGAATGATTTGTTTATTAAAGTATGGACACTAAATTTTTGTGTTGATTGTATTTCTGTTTTACTTTATTTTTAGTACCACTACACAACGCGTGTTGTTAAGCGCACAAGATTTATGATAAAAATGCAGATAATATTTACTAGACTACATTATCCAAATTCAATATATAATCAATAAAAAAAAGTTCATTGTCACATTCTGAATACAACATATAGCATTTTGTGATTGTGCCGAGTAATATTTTGACAAGGACCTGTAACTAACAAAATGTGTTATCTCTAAGAAACAAAGATATAAAGGCCTTCAGAATTTGTACTCGTACCGTACCTACTTCGTACTATCCATATGGACACATGGTAATTCAAAGCCTCGACTTTTTATACATGATTAATAACTAACACATAAACAATATTATGTCGGTGTATTATTATTACAAATACACTAACGAGAATTTGAGTAATGGCAAGTTAAAAAAAACAGTCGCGCAGACTGCCTCCGGCTGTTTATAAAGTTCACTAATGGGAATTTCTCTTTGTAGGTGTGAGAAGATTGATCAAAATAGAAACGGCAAACACAAAACCGGTGGAATTGAAGTTTATATCGAAATGTAAGGCCCGGAGTAGCGAGTCGCTCACCGAAGCGAAGAAAAACCAACACAATTTGAGCATAATTTTGCTCAACTCGAACGCAAACCCCATAAGGTGTAAAGACAGCTTAGGATACGGCTGCGCGTTCTGCCCCAAACAGTTCCCGCAACCGACGAAGTTGAAGAAACACTTCTTGGACGAGCACAACAATGACAGACTCATCAAATTCATGTCCAGTAAACTGTTCGAGAACGTCGTGAAGCTTGACATAACATATTTGAGTTGTGCGCTTTGCGACACCGACATCTTGCAGCTGGAAGATTTCGTCGAACATTTGAGGAGTACCCACAAGAAGGAATTGTACATGGACGCGAAGAGCCAGATACTGCCGTTCAGGTTCGACACGCCGGAATTGAAATGCGCCATTTGCTCCACGGAGTACGCGACGTTCAAGCTGCTCCAGGAGCACATGAACGCGCACTTCAGGAACTACCCGTGCAAGATATGCGGTGGGTGCTACGTCACCGAGCGGCTGTTGCAGGGCCACGTTAAGCGCCACGGCAACGGCGAGTACAAGTGTCTGCAGTGCGACAAGACCTTCACCAGCGCGTACAAGAGGCGCGAGCACGTCCACAGGACGCACCTCGGCTTCAACAAACGGAACAAATGCCAGTTCTGCGACGAGAGGTTCTTGGATTACTGGAAGAAGATCGATCACATGGTGAAAATCCACGGCGCGCCGCCGGTGGTACTCAAGTGTCAAGCGTGCGAGCGCACGTTCAACAACCAGAGGGCGCTGACGAGGCACAAGAAGAAGGACCATTTGTTGGAGCGGAGGCACAACTGTCCGGAGTGCGAGATGAAGTTTTTCAGCAGCAGCTGCTTGAGGAAGCACATGGCGAAGCACACGGGCTTGAGGCAGTACACTTGCGACGTATGCCACAAGTCGTACGGCAGGAAGAACACGCTGAGGGAGCACATGCGCATCCATGCGGACGACAGGCGCTTCAAGTGCGAGCACTGTGGGCAGGCGTTCGTGCAGAAGTGCAGCTGGCGCGGGCACATGAGGTCCAAGCACGGGGAAAATGTATAATAAACGTTATAAATTATTGCAAATAAAATACGTTAAAACTCACGAATTTCATTACAACTAACTCAATTGTCCTTTTACAAAACAAGCCTTTGTTGTTAAATTGTTTGTCTAAAATTCATATGAAATTTTATTCATCTAATTATAGCTTACTATGGTGACGATTATAACATTCTTCGGTTGATTCTTTAAAATGTAATGACCAATACATAATTTAGTAATATAATTAGAGAAATTGCTGCAAAACTGGAAAGAACTCCCATGTCTGTAAAGATAGAAGAAGAAACAGACCTTCCAACTAGAAATGATAAAAGTATGGATCGAGGAAATGATTGAATTTTTTGTTCGTAGGTGAACGTGAGAAAATAAGTAAAACACTCACCAAAACTGCCAAAGAAACGGATGGGAAGCACGTTGATGTGACACGTAATGTCGCTGAGCGAAAACCGATGAAAGAATTTAAGAAGCATCAGGAGAATCTGATGTGCATTTTGCAATACTCCAACGCGAGTATGATACGTGGAAAGGACAGCGACGGTTACAGCTGCAATTTTTGTACACAGCGTTTTCCGTTACCGCGCGACCTCAAATCTCATTTCCTCCAAGACCACAACGACTTGCAATTAAACCAGCTGCCCAAATTCACGGACTACCTACTGAAATTGGATATTACCGGCTTGAAATGTAAATTATGCGATCGGCTCTTTGGAAAATTGGATCAATTCACTGTCCACCTTCGGAACGATCACAATAAAACTATGTACACGGATATAAACAGCGAAATGATTCCGTTCAAGTTCGATTCCGACACGTTGCGGTGCGTCGAGTGCGTCGCGGAGTTCAGCAACTTTAAGATACTCCAGGAGCACATGCATGTGCACTTCAGTAACTACTACTGCGACGTGTGCAGCGCGGGCTTCGTGTCGAAGCGGCGGCTGGTCGGGCACCAGCGGCGGCACGGCGGCGGCAGCTCCAAATGCGATCACTGCGACAAGATATTCAGCTGCGATCAGAAGCGGCGCGACCACGAGCAGAGGATACACCTCGGTCTTAGGAAGCGCAACAAATGCAAACTCTGCGACGAGAGGTTCGCCGACTACTGGACGAAAGTCGACCACATGGTGAAGTCGCACGGTGTGCCCCGCGTGCTGCTGAAGTGTCAGGCGTGCGAGCGGACCTTCGTGAACAAGAGGGCTCTGACCCGGCACGTGAAGAAGGACCACCTCATGGAGCGGAAGCATGCGTGCGACGTGTGCGGCATGCAGTTCTACCTGAAGCACCGCTTGAAAGACCACATGCTGGTCCACACCGGCGAGAAACAGTTCCAGTGCCACGTCTGCTCCAGGTGGTACGCGACGAAGAAGTCGGTGAGACAGCACCTGAGGTCGCACGCGGACGACAGGCGATACGAGTGCGCCACGTGCGGCCAGGCGTTCGTCCAGCAGAGCACTATGAAGAACCACGTGAGGGCTAAACACGCCGGCAAATGACGCAGTGGATCGTGCGTACGCTTTTGTCCTTCACCGCTTTGAAGACATCCCGGAATCCTTTAAAACATTTGAAATCATTATTATCATCTTATTTCTTTACTCGGTTGAACTTTTTGAGTGGAATATCAAAATATTTCAACTATTCATCAGTTTTGCTTGCTGGAAAACTTTGGATTTAAATTTATCACGACAGTTTACAAACTCAAACTCTCTTTATTAAATAGTATCTGTACAATAACTTTTAGTGGTCATATTTCAATTAAATGTTTCTACCTCGGCTAAACAATGTTGAAGACAAAGAGTATAAAAGTCACAGTAAAAAGTTTTTATGAAGATCATTTACATTTTTCTTTATGTACAGTGAATATATTAAATACATCAAGATGAGGTAATCATTGCATGCAATGCTAGAGATATTTTCACAGATTTACTTTTGGATGTCGTTTTCCAGAACACATTTATACCCATCTCTGCTATTTAATCTTCACCAATAAGCCTTCTATTTCTATTAATCTTATGTTCAGTTTTAAATTGAACCCAATCCGTATTATACAGACTGCCCGTTAAATAAGCACGTATCGTTATGCCATAGAGCCTCTAGATTCAACATCGGTTGGAGCAAAGGCAAAAATCATACGAACTAACAAATTTCACTTGCAGATGTGAGCAGCTCGCACCATCCAGAATCCACAATAGAGTATTACACGAACGAAAATATAAAGCTGGACATCAAAAAGAATTTCTCGACGTTCATAGCCATAAGACCGCAGAGGGCGGTTCCAAGGTCGAGACTCAAAGCGGCCAAGCGACCGAAGCGGAGGTCGGCGAAGAAAACAACGGAATTGGACTTACACTTTGACAACATAAAGTCCATTCTCCGTTGCTCCAACGCGACGCCTATCAGATGCCGCATTGGATCGAAGTACGCGTGCGGATACTGCACCAATCAGTACACGACACCGTCGGAGCTGAAGGAGCACACGATAGAAGTTCACGCGACAGACAAACCGGAATGCCTCCGCATTCTGTCATTGTCCAGATACTTGGTGTACCTCGACGTAACCAATTTACAGTGTCGACTATGCGACTCGTCCATACAGAAGTTGAAAGACCTTATGTACCACCTGAAAGTCGACCACGGGAGGTTGATGCACATGGATATAAAGAGCCACATATATCCGTTCAGCTTCGCAACGCACTCCTTGCAATGTGTCGAATGCTGCAAGGCGTTCGACGTGTTCGAAGACTTGCTGGAGCACATGAGCTCCCATTACAAGAACTACTCCTGCGAGCTGTGCGACGACGCCTGGTTCGTCAACAAGAGCTTCATGATGGATCACAAGAAGACCGTGCACTTCCTCTGAACTTTGATTTTAGATGTGATCTTTTGTAATAAACTTTACAATGTATTCGAAGTTTTTCTTATCACGGCTCTTTGTTCGAAATTTTAATGTTATACCCTCATGCATCTGATACTGAAACCGTATCAGATAATGCGTATCGTGTGCTGTTTAATAGATTTTATTTTATTTTTTCTCAATAGAAGTAAGTATTGAGGGAAAAAATGAAACCTTTATAAAGAAGTATAATGTGAGCGTATGAGTTGATTGGATATATATCGCTTTATGAGTTACAAAGAGTTCAAATCAGAGAGGGCAAACAGTAATAATGGATTCCTTTCTAGGTACCCGTTCGCCAGGAATCCGTGCGAAACCTAAGATGGCGTACATAGAGATATCGGCCGAGCCCGTCGACGAGGGAAAGAACTTCAAGCGGGGCAGCGGGGACTCCCCGGAAGTGCAGATCCTGCTGAAGAAGAGGAATGAACTGGACCTGCACTTGTACAACCTTAGGGTGATACTGAGCAACTCGAACGCGACGACGATCCGTTGCCGCGGCGGCATCGGCTACGTGTGCTGCTTCTGCGAGCGCCAGTACCCCGAGCCGGCGGACCTCAAGCGGCACACCCTGGCCGCCCACGACGACGTCTTCCAGTCCAGCTTCATGAAGACGCAAGCGATGCCGACGCTCCTCATCAAGCTGGACATCACGGGTCTGCGCTGCAACATCTGCAGCAAGGATATCATCGAACTCCAAGACCTGTTGGAGCATTTGAGCGGCGAGCACGGCATCCAGCACCACAGCGGCATCAGCAGCCACATAATCCCGTTCCGCTTCGACGGCGACACGCTGCGCTGCGTCGTCTGCAAGCACATCTTCAACAACTTCAAAGTGCTGCTCGAGCACATGAACGTGCACTACAGGAACTACGTGTGCGGCGTGTGCGGCGCGGGCTTCGTGAACCGGCGCGTCTCGCAGATGCACGGCTACCGGCACCGGACCGGCGTGCACCACTGCTCGTACTGCGGCAAGCAGTTCGACAACAGGGTGAAGCAGCGGGCGCACGAGCGCGCGGTGCACGTGTGCCTCAACAAGCGCAGCAAGTGCGGCTACTGCGGCGAGCGGTTCGCGGACTACACGAAGAAGCATGGCCACGAGGTGAGGGTGCACGGCGCGAAGCCCGTCCTGCTCACCTGCTACGCCTGCGAGAAGACCTTCGACAACCAGCGCACCCTGTCGCTGCACATTAAAACGTTTCACTTGATGGAGCGTTAGTGCTGCACTGTTTTGATCCTTCATTGTACCGCTGTAGGAAGCGAAAAGTTGGGCTTACCTTGGAGTAATAATGTAGATCAATAAATCAGTTACTATAACGTCTTGCGACCACGTCCAAGACGAATAGATTAAAAGAAAAATCAAATCACAATTTCTCTATGTAGATATATAGGCGTGACATCGTAAGAAATTCCTCGTTTTACTTGTCACCATTTCCAACTAGAGGGCACATTGGGAACTTCCTATAGTAATGAACGATTGTACAATTTCTATCTAAGGAATATGGACTTTATTTTTAAAGCTATTTGTAACAAGGGCGTCACAATCTTCAGCATTGAGGTAACGTATCCAAGGAAGACAGAATATATTAATCTCTTTCACACCCAGTATTAATCCACATATTTATTCAAGTGATAAAATATATTGCACAAAGTTTGAAGCAAGTATGTGATCACGCTATAAATAATCTTTAGAAACACTGCGTCTACATGTATATGTATTTTTAGAAATACTTTCTGTATTGTCTATATTAGCAAGCGCCAGTGTTGGTCCGCAAAATAAAAATGAAATATACTTACGCATCAAGTGAAGCTTTAAGATGCTTTGAAACTAAATCATGGAAAAATGTCGGAAGATATAAAAATATTATTTTGGTATTCCGCGGGATTTATATTATGAATTGGTCCGTGAGCTCAAAAAGCTTTATCTACGTGCCACATTTAGTACATGTAATCAAAGTATAGATAAAAAAGACGATCAATTTTTATTTATGTCTGTCAATATGTTTTCATCCCCGTTAATATCTAGGACACTATAGCGGGATAATGTTTAATTCATACGAGGTAATTACATTCAGCTCGTTTGATTTCCTATTTTATTCGTGCGAGAGTAGACCGGAATGCCAACTAATAGAATAAAAACAAATTTGGTGTAGCGCTCTGACATTTACTTTCATAAATTTTTTAATAGATATATAAAATTTATTTTGTTTATATGTTGCCCAATTATTTCCTGTATGATCTTAAGAGATTTGAATATCGGGCCGTTGAACCATCAAGAGTTTGCTAATTATTTTCTTTTCTACATAACTCGTTATATAATTTAGCTGTTTCGGAATTATTTGATAACAGTGCCATCTATTAGAATAAATTGCAGTTGCATATTTTAACACGTTGATAACAATGTGTACTGCGAAACATTTAATGTAAAAAAAAAATACCATCGATATACTTTTAGATACTCCACGTATTTCTCAAATTGTCTAACAAGATACGTTAGACTTCGTTCGAACTAAACTCGATCATTGCTTGATTTTAATTTCGTCCTCTGTGATATTTTCGAACTATATTCCGCACTTAGGTTAAGGTGGTTCTATTGAACGAAATTGCTTTTGATAGTTTGTAAATGTATTTATTTTTTAATTTATTTTAATAATAACAATACATGCATTTTTTTTAAATGTATCGAATTTATTACATTTTATCTTTTTTTAAGAAACAAATGTTAGTTATTTCTA
This sequence comes from Pharmacophagus antenor, assembly GCA_018245475.1. Lineage (NCBI taxonomy): Eukaryota > Metazoa > Arthropoda > Insecta > Lepidoptera > Papilionidae > Pharmacophagus > Pharmacophagus antenor. Next base: position 1,266 of record DWQX01007452.1, on the reverse strand, counting down.
TCTAAATTGTACTCGTATAAATTTCCAAAAACCTTTTTTTAGGTAGTGGCATATTTTTTGTTAATTTTTTTTTAAATAATTTAAATTTATCTTTGTAGACGCAATGCTTATTTCGCGATTTAAAAATGCAAAATATAATTTCTCGTAATTGTTGATATAGAAATATATTACGAATATAGATGGCGGTGTAATATTTTTTTTTAAATTGTAACGCCAATCGTTACGAGTCGAGTACATTAAAAAAATATATACAAGGTGATTTTAATGAAGTACCTAGAATTATTCATTTAGATTATGTATAGCTAAATGATATATATAAATATAGTTTTTTTTTTATTTTGAATACCATCTAACAGCGCTAATGCTGTAGTAATTACTGTATATTTAAAAAGTTGTGACCAACGTACGAGAAATATTGAGGGGTTGTAGTAATGTCAAACGAAGTAGTATCCCGTTTGGGATTTCCCCACATAAAGATATGGTTTATTACTTGTTGCGCAGCACACCGGACTTTTCGTTTTAATGGTAATGTCGAACAAGCGGCAACTAAATTTGGGGGAGGGGAGGGGTGGGTTCGTTTTGAAATAAAACCAGCGGGCTTACTTTGTACAAATCACAATTTATTTAACTATTTACAAAGAGACGCCTGGGCGCCCTTACAAACCTAGGATAACGTAAAAATATATCTCCGTTGATAGTCACACTGCTGCCGAGGCGGCGCGGCGCGGCGTCACGCGGTATTACGTGTCACCGGTATACAGGTGTCCTAATTTCATCCATTACACCGGTTCATTTATTACGCCGGTTCGTGTTGCACGTAATTGTTACCGGTAATAGGTAACAGACGTTCCTATATTTGTGCTATACTTGTGTATGCGAAAGATAATTGTGGCTACTCGTGTTTGTAAAAATTTCATCTTAAATTTTCAGTTAAGATTAAAATAATTTTTTATTAAAATTAAATAAACACTTAAGGCACTATGACATATCCTGAATCATAATGTTCATATTATAATTATTATTTTCATTGCTATTTTATATTTAACTGTTCCATTTATGGGTAGGTGTGAAAGAGACCCGCATAGTAGCGCGGTCTCATTCGTACATACACGTAACGAAGTGCAAACAGGTGCCCCACGATTCGACAGTTCATCAACGACTGCGCTCTTAAACACTTCGAGGTGGGTAAGAACCACCCAAACATATTAGTCCGACAAACAGTCGACTACGTGCCGCTTCAAAATCCAGGGCCCACCAGATTGCGTC
>DWQX01007451.1:0-10098 GCA_018245475.1 Pharmacophagus antenor | reverse complement strand
TATATATATATATATATATATACTACGATCCATAATTTTTTATAACAGCATATCCATTTGAATTATAATAAGAGTTCTGTCGGTAAATTGTTGATGCATTAAACTAAGTACCGCCAGTTTGTCGACCGCCGCACCCACTCTTTATGGTATTGTCGCGCCTGTTGTGTGATTCATTCGAGTATCCGGTATATTTTTTAAATAATGAACAGAAATATTTGCTTTTTTTAAGTATTAGAGTTTAATATAAGAGATCATTTTAAGAAAGTCAAAAAATTACGTTTTAAGTTATTAATTTTTCTATTTGCTATCCATTACTACAAGGCGAAATAAACACGAACATTTCAAATCAATATTTCAAATCAATCAATATTTGCACATTACTGTTCGATAGCTGAAATAAGCCTTGTAATGGGTAAGTTTAATGATTGTTTAAATATTGTATCTGTTGTTTCAGCTAATACAACAGAGTTGGGCGTATTGGACCCATCGCTCTACAAATCCGATTGTTTGGACGTTGATCATATGTGGCCGGAGGGACACGTGGTATGTGATCCAATTATTTAAATGTATGATGCTGGCGTCTACAGGCTGCGGTAATCGCTCAATATCGGGGGTGCCTATTTCGTATAAAATTAAAAAACAAAGAAATATAGAATCCAATTTTGTGTAATCCCAACGGGTTGAGAACGATTGTATAAAAATGTACAAAGTAATTTCTGTTTTTGTTCAAGCCGTTGACTTTTTTATCTTGTATTTTTTAATTAATTTATATCTGTATCAGTGTACTTTTTCAGGGTCGTGTATGGTTTACGTTGAAATATGAATCGGCTACTGAAAGATTCCAAATCCATATTATCAAGGCCAAACACCTGCCATCTCGTACACCAGCGCTTGCCAATGCGTGCGACCCATACATAAAGTAAGTATTGGATGCAACATACTCAATGCGCGAGTTACGTAATTTAAATTCATTCTTTTCATTTGAACATAACCAAAACTAAAGTAATACAAAAAAAATCCTCCACCACTGTGTTAGCACAATTAACAAAATGTTTCAAAAAATTACTGAGCAAAACATTTTGTAAGTTAAATAAACATTTTGTTTATTTCATAAAATCTGTTCCTATTGTATTACTCATCTACCAGGATTCAACTGATGCCCGATGAAAGGAGAGTGCTTCAGACGAAACAGAAGAAGAAATCTTGCAATCCGTTCTTCGATGAAACTTTTGTCTACCAAGTGAGCTTTGATATTCAAAATTGACTATGTATTTTTTTTTAATTTGGTTTACATAAACTATTTCTTACTTATTAGATACCACCAGGGAAATTGGAATCATTGACGTTGAAATTATCCGCACTGGATGCTGGTCGCATCGGGAGATTCAAACAACTTATTGGACACATCATACTTCCACTAAGCGAACTGGAAGGTGTCGCCTCTGATGAAGAACCTCAACTCTATAAATTGGACATAGAAAAGGTAAGTCGATTTTTTTACTTTATAATTCCTTAAAGTACTAGCCATATTAGTGTAATTATAGGTTATCATCAAAAAGTTTTTGAATAATGTATTTTATGAATACACAAACACAATCTACAATTAGTCACTGTTTCGTTTCATTGAATTTGATATCGTTGTTAGAAACTTTTGTTGATAAAAACTAATTCCACGTTTTTATTGCCATAATCGAAATCTAGAACACGTATTAATTATAATCAATAACAGTTATATGTCATATTAGTTCTGAAAACTTTTATCGACTTTATAAGATATCAGTTGAAAGTTTGTACACATAACTACACGAAACATTATCGAAAGTCCAATAACGTCATAAAAACTATACCATACTTGTTGTTTTTCTATTTACAACTTGATAATGTATGTTTTACATAATTTTATGGTTTTGATAACTTTTATTTGGAATTTTAATGTAGTAGCAACTATTTTCGTAAGTATATGGATATTATCTATTCAATGTGTAATTTCGTTATAACTCTATGGTTAACAAAATACTTGAGAGATAGCTGCACTGTACCTCTTATCAGTTTTTTGCGCTGTTTAAATTTTTGTATTTGATTTAATTGATTACCGCAAATTAAAGTTTAACATGAAACGTATTGACCATTCTCGATTGAAAACATCTGTTATATTTACCGTGACCCTATTCGACTCAACTCTTTGAATATGTAAATGATAACAATTAATATCCACAATGTTAATTCACATTAATAGGTCATATCGGCGACCTACAAATGTAACATAACAACGTATCAACTATGATCTCAGGCGGTTTTTAATACAGTTGATGCAAAAAGAATGTTGAGAAATAAGCAGTATACAACACATAATTTTCGTCTACAATCTTAATTTCTTCAATGATCGTGACTATTCCAAAATTTTAAATACAAAAGCGTTCCAAATAGAAATGTTTTGTCACCTATACCCCTAAACAAATTTTTGTTACAGAGATAGAATTTTAAATAAGGATACGTAGCAAATTTTTCGTTTAAGTCTGAAGAGCATGAGAAAGCAGGAAAATTTTATCCGGGAATACAATGTCGAATAATAATATTTTAAGTAAAATAAATAATAATAAAGTATAGACATGATCACCGAATAACGCTTCGGAGAGTAACAGATGTCTATTAGCATTCCTTCGTCATTTCTCCGCCTTCCGACTTTCATTAAAATTTCTTATTTTTATACTCTAATAAAAATAACAAATTTCTCTCATATAGAAACATCGTCCCAAAAAATGGGAATGCGTAGGCTGAATACTCGTTAACATGTACAGATTGAATCATGTAAGCAATGCCTCGATCGTAACAAAATTGTTTATTCTTCATTCATATAATTTACTTCTGTCTCATATATTAAATATATAAAAAAAATGTTCGAATAATTTATTTTGTGTGTGGAAAATTACGTTTCAAGGAATTACAAGAACCAACATCGGATTTAGGGGAAATCTTGGTATCTCTGGTCTACAATGAAAACCTTAATCGGCTATCAGTTACTGTCATCGAAGCTCGCGGTTTAAAGGTAATGTAATCTAAACGTAATATGTATGTTTTTTTTATGGGCAATAAGTTTACACTTGATCTTTATTTCACGTGTTATTTAGAAACAATATGGCTATATAGTAAAGCCCTTGCCCAAAAAACTCTGTTCTCACATGTATCACTGCAGGAATACAGTAATGCTATGACGGCAGATTTTCATAGCCAGAATATTTCAAAAAGCCCTGCCATCATCCAAGCTTTACTACTCACGGAGACTGGAAATTAGAACCCGTGACCTACGTTTTATTACAAAGGAAACGGTAAATCATTGCGCCATAAAGGAAAAAATAAGAACGTTTCCCTTTTTAAAAATAAAACTAGGTCAAAATTTATCGTTTTGGGTGCTTGTATATTACACACGCACATGTACGCAAATACTCTCATAGCAGCCCTATTTTCGATCGGAGTTTAAAAAAGATTTCCTGAAGAACACTTCTATATTAGTCTATAAAATATGATTGAACAGCTCGATCCATCATCGACACGACGTGAAGTGGTCGCCCGAGTGACCCAAGAGAGAGCTTGCAGAGGAGTACGAGCGAGACGAACGACCGCTGTCGAAGTTTCTGATGAAGGCTCTACTCTTATATCCGAATGCTTTCACTTCCGTCTGCGGGCCGATGAGTTGCACACCACCTGCGTTACAGTACAAGCGCTACAGCCCCATTCCGTTTACGCTAAAGGTAACATTACATTCTACGGAATATTGATAATCATATCATGTAATTATTATACTTTTTCATATTTGGAGAATTACATTTAATAGATGTTAGCAAGTTTTTGATGGAAGTGATATTTATATTACATATTCTTGTTTGTTGTAAGTTTAAAACAAACAAATAATAAATAGCCTGGTTCATCAACGCAGGGTAAGTAGTCTATCCACGTTCCACCCTTTACATTTAGAATAATTTGCGCAAGAATACCACCATCGCCCTTTCATCATTGAACATGAAACACAAACGGCAGTCATTCCTTCGTTGTAGATATTTCGTGCGTTAATACAAAGGGTATAGTTTCGTCTTTTATAATGGAACCAGCGAACGAGTGAAATAGACTGTCGGCGTGTTTCCGTCCAGATATGATGTAGCGGTCTTTACGAAAATAATGAATAAGCTGACTAGGCTGATCTACCATAAAAGACTACATTTTACCATTGGGTAGGATAACTTTTAGGAAGTAGTGTATGGAATCAAATAATACCTTACACATCACAAAAATAGAACTATTCCATTCGTTTTTTTTTGTCCAAAAAATTAATAATTATTTCATTTATTATTAATTCGTTTTCAGATCGATTGCTAGGCAAATTCGTGTTAGGCTCGTATATGTTCGCAAGAGGTCGTGCTCTTCAACATTGGAATTCGGCTCTTGCTAGTCCTATGGAGCAAGTGAAGCTATGGCACCCTTTGACGAATTAAAATCGACAACTACGCCAAAATTTAAATGTCTCTGAGATTATTAAGGATATGTGTATTTATTCATAATAATATTTCGAATCTTTTCAAATGAAAACTTACCAACACCAAACTTTATAAGCACTTAATATTTCAAATGTTGTATAATCCGGCTAAAGATAAAAAAATCTGTCTTTGCATGCAAAGTGTATATATTTTTTTTAAAAATTAGAAGATATTATAAATAATAAATTATTAAAACTTTGTTAGCTTACTTATATGTTATACTTTGTACTTTTTGTATTACTTAAAAATGGCTCATAACCCCAATAATTTCAAGATGTATATTTTACGTTCTTTTTTCCAAAAATGTGTTTATATTTATATATTTAAGGATATCAACTTACTTAAACGCTAGACACTATTTTTGTTTATAAATCTCTAACTACGCTATGGCTTTATTAATAAAAATGATACTAAATGATATTTAAACTATTTTTGAAATCAGATATATGTGCAACATTGTATGTCAGTTTTAAATATTTAACCAATATCTTATTACATGTATGTAGTTAGTATTATTTTATTATTGTGAGAAAGCAAGAAAAAAAATTGTATCGCCAAATTGGCAAAAACTCGTAGTTTTATTTTCAGTCCGTTACGTTCCTTATAATCTATGTATATAAAATTCAGTGTTAACTGACTGATGGACCTATATATCCACGCACAGCCTAAACAATTGGCCCTAGAACGAAATTCGAACGGTGTGTTCTTTGTGTTGGATAGGTATCCACTAAGTAAAGGTTTTCTGAAATTTTAACTCTAAGAGGGGAGTTGGAGGAGTTTAAATTTCAATGGAACATTTTATACTCTAAGTCAATTGACTCGAATTTTGGTATACACACTGAAATGGGAATGGTTTTAGTAATAAATAAAAAATTACCACATCCAAAAAAGCGGGCTAGTGACAGCTAGTAAAATTTTAATATGCGGGCGTCCAAGCAAAAATGGTCCAGTTCTCGACTTAATTTTCCGAGATATGTCGTTTTGTAAAGTTAGGTAAAAAATAACCATTCACCATTTTAACTGATTATTAATTAATGCTCAATTATCTAAAAGATTAAGTAATAAATTACTGTAAATAATATATTTAAGTACTTGAAAAAAACTATTACAAGTTTGTTTTATTAATTCAATTAATCATTGGAAATACTATTTCTAAAATTATTTTTTTTGGAGATTCAACTTATATATAAAATGATATGATGAAAAATATGTAAAATGAAAGTGCCAGATTAATATATATTTTTTAATTCTTATTATCTAATTAATATTATGGACAACCAATCTATTCTGAACTAAATACCCCACTACCAGACCGTTTTGGCTTGGGCGCCTACATATTAGCAATTTATACCTAATTTTATAACAGCAAACAATGACAGTAAAAAAATATCATGGAATAAAATTAATGTTCACACTTGAACATGTTTATTGCTGGGAGTGTTAAATTTTAATAAGAAAAAAAATTTTGATAAAATGTATAGCAATGATAGACGTAGCGAGAGTGGGTTAACGATTGACGGTCAATGTAAGACAAGAACTAATTTTACACCTTGACTGAAGGCCACTTCTTTATAGATTTAGCCAAAGCAGTGACTGAAATTATTCTTTCGAATTTTGTGTTTCTGACGCATTGTTACTATGTTAACAAATATTAATTAGTGGTTGTTAATAAAGACTTGATTGCCTCTGTGCTGCAGTGGTTGTGCCTGTCTTGTAACGTACACGCCTCGGGTTCGATTCCTAAGCCACAGAATTAGTGGAGTTTGAATGTTAGTACGATTTTTTTAAATCCACCTAACTACTGCCCTCAACGTCAGTATGTGGGTATAACGTTATTGCTGTGCTCCAGCAGTCTTACATGCCAGAGCCAGATGTATTCTAGGCGAAGGCGCTTTATCTTTTACGGTCTCATCTCGTCACTTAGCATCAGGTGAAATCAAGCTAAAATTTTAGCCGACGAAAACGGTTTTCTGTAAAATGATTATAAATCAACGCATTAAAGTTTTACTTCCCCATTTATATCTCACACAGTTCACACTAACGTAAAGATAATACTATATAATGATTATTTAAAATTGTCGTACACTGAAAAATATTTGTTTGCGATGAAAGTTGTTAGAGGAAACTAATTAAAATACTTAATGTAACTTAAAACAAGTTACTCGGAAGGCTTTTACAAAGTTTGTTATTTTATTGAGACAGCGGTGAGAATGTAAACGCCCATCTTCGTTTGCCAACTAATTAAATTCCACTGAATTAACAGCGAATTGCTTATGTACCAACTCTAATGGGAGCGAAAATTGAATGCAACGTTTAGAACTTTTACAAACTCAAATAAATATCCCTTTGTATTTTATCCAAAGGTAAACTCTGCCATGCTATTATTAATGTTTCGTTAACAATCTATTTATATTCACCCGGTGTCTCAATAAATTATGGAACATAAATAATTTTTAATTCCTGTGAACTCGGGACTTCTAGAGTAAGAAACTAAGCGTTCAAAAATACAATACGAGTATATGATTAATGACCATATTGTATTTTATAATGTGTTGAACTATATAAATAATATTTTGTTTTTATTGTCCCCTTCTTGTAAATAATTTGATATTTTAATATTTTGAAGTAACATGTCAAAAACTTAGCTAATTTTCAATAATGTATAATATTTACAATTAAATTATAAAATAAAATGTCCAAACAAATAACATAAAACAAAACAATTTTTATTTAAGTCTCCAAGTAACAGAAATAACTGTAACATGGTAAAAAGTAACGTAAAAAAAATTCTAATGTCGAAAAGAATACCATTTAATCAGGTTCTGTTAATAAAAATTACCTTTTACAGCTTTTTAGTTTTGCTTTATTACCACGCAACTAAAATTGTTTACTAAATAATATTTACGTAAAGTTTTGCAAATGCAAATAGCGTTTCATATTTATAGAGTGGGCTGCGGTAAAATGAAACCACCGATAAAACAGTATTCAAAATCCACGCACGTTTCAGGCTGTGTTTATATTACAAAGCGATCTTAAATAATTAATCTGCGCTCTAGTTAAATATCAAATACTGTATTGACTTCTGAACTGTACTCTTCATTATTATTTCATTAATGAAATAAATATTAATTCTTCCATTCAATGTTCTTATATTTCTTTAGTGTATTAAAGATTTATAATTAAAAAATAATGCGAGTGAAACGCTTATCCGTAACGAGGTGGTGCTAATTAGGACTTTTACCGAAAAGTAATTTCATTAATTAGTAATGGTGCCCTACATATCGGGACATAATAATATTTGGATACTACTTTATTGTAAAAAGAGACTTAGTGGTTATATCTACCTGGACTGCTTCCGGCAGTAAAGGTCTACAACGTAGAGAATATTGTGACCGAAGAAATGTTGCAACCCATTCTGCTATTGTTTTTTGTTATCAGTAATGGGCTACCACTTAAAAAAAAGTAATATCAAATGATATTAAGTTGTAAGGAGGTCGTGAATTGTAAAGTGTGCTCGCCAAGAATACTCTGCCTCTCAAATGTGTATGACTGTTGGAACGCAGTAACGCTGAAAGCTTAGATGCAGACGGTTGTCTTAGAAGTGATCGCTAGCCGAGTTTGAAAAAACCATCATTTCGTCTTCACTGTCTATATAACCCTGGTATCGAACCCAGAACCAATATGATACGAGGTAAACAGTGAACTACGCCATGAAAAGAGTCAAAAATCTTTAGTTAGTTTAGTCTTTTATTAAAAAAAATTTGACGCGTTTATAAGAACGTTATGAAAGTTCCAATGTTATTGATAATTATATCCTATTGTTACCAAGCATTAAACCGTTTGTTTATACAATTGCCTTTCCTTAGTAGACCCTGAAGGAACGTCCTAATTCATCGTAATAGATCTTTGAAGCGTCATAAAATTGAAATATTCATTTTCTAATGAAAACAACTTTACTTCTTCCTCTTCTACCGTTTGTTAAATATTAATAAATTACAATATTTACTCATGTAAAAATTCTTTACTTTTACTGAAATCCTCGTTTTCATTGATTTTTGAATAAGATTTTCTCTGTCGATTTAAGAATTTGATATTCATCGATTAAAAAGTCAAAGTGAATCAGACGACTGACTGACCTGTATATCAATCCACAGCTTAAGCCGCTGGTCCTAGAGACATTAAATTTTAAGTTTATTTTCATTATGATATGTAGGGTATCCTCTAAAAATGACTTTTGCACTTCTAACTATGAAAAAGAAGATTGATAAAAATTTCGATGTAATTTTTTTTCTCACAGTCTATAAATTAAAAAATTGTTACAATATAGGTAGATGAACCTTAACATTAAATAAAAAAAATACCACGCCATGAGATCAGAGCGTTTAACGGTTAGCTTATCGATGTAAATATTCATTGTCATTTTATAAGTTTAGAGCTGAAAATATTGCTACCTATCTGATAATGTTACCTGCGACCAAGACATGCAGTAAAGAAACTTAGAAAGGCATAAAAAGGCTTCTACATTGAAGTTCAATATTTTCTTCACGTTTTTTAATTACAAATGACAGGAATTCCGTCATTATTGGAAACAAAAAGTTTGATGTTAAGAATTTGTAATCGTAAGTGATTTTTAAAAGAATCTGCTTCAATTTGAAATAGCAACAATGTCATAGATAAGAATAATTTTAATTCAATGTTACATAAAAGGTATCTGTCGGGTATATAGGTAAATTTGTATTTTTTTTAAGTAATAGTTATTAATTTAGTTTGCTCATTAAACAACTTCTCTGTCTTATAAATTTAGCCAACTTTTAGCTTGGTTAATAGAATAAAATTAACAGAACAAAGTTGTCGTTAGTTGTACTTGTTATTCTTAAGAGTAGCATCTGTCGTTTTCACGACTTGGAAACTGTCATGAAAGTTTCAGAGTTGAGAGATGTTACAAGTTTCTGTTGTGCAGTAGAGCGTGATTTTAATAATTCAATAAAAGGTAATACATATACCATAAAAAAATATTTAATGGTAAACAAATAAATATGTACTGAAATATTATCACAAGGAACACAAAACAATTGTTTTCATTTGTTAGAACAAAATTACATAATCACTAAGAATATATTTTTACATCCTCGACTATACAGTATTAAATATATATTTATTTGGCTATACTAAATTGAAATATAAATCTACCATTTAAAAATATACTAAAATTATTTACATGCTACATTTTTTAACAACTAGCGCCTGCAATTTTACTATCGTTATCGTATCATACACCCCAGTGCATTTCCCAGAATCGACTCGCATTTTCAATCATGCGGTCATATGAGAACTTCTGCTAATGTAGATTCCATTAATCATGTGGTCGTAACGTTGGGCCTGTGCGTCCTTTTTTTTTTTTTTTTGTTCTCGCGGGGAAAATGCATTGCTGCACCGTACAAGTGGGAGGGGGAGGCGTGTGTGGGGCTACCGACGCCCTGAGAAGGGCGCCATATTACCGGCTACCCACTAAAAACCCCGCGGCGGTAAACCGCTAATCCCCCTCGCTCCCTCCTCCGCCATCCCAGAC
>DWQX01007450.1:0-10098 GCA_018245475.1 Pharmacophagus antenor | reverse complement strand
TAATCAATATGATAATGTTTACTTTAATCTATTCAATTTTATAACCATTATATCAAATTTAATATATAATAAGCTGCCTTATTAGTCACTTCCAATAACTTCGGCGGCCCGTCCCCTAGATCACGAGCATGGTAGTGGACAGCGCGAACCGCGACGGCATGGACGAGCACGGCGCGTGCCAGCAGTCGCCGACGCACAACGGCGCCGTCGTCACGCAGCACTGTGAGTTGAGCACACGTGCACGTGTACAGACTCACAGGCGAGGGTAGGCAGCGGCGTGTCTGAACGGCGAGCCCGAACACATGAATGCACACGGTCGAGGCAAAGTCGAAATCAAAACTCATTTGTTTAAACTAGTCAACCAAGATGCACTTTTGACGTAAAACAAAATACAGCAGCCATATTTGGTCACGCTTCTATGTCCTCTAGCTGAGAAGAAGAAACGGGGCAACTAAATGCATGAAAAAATGCAACTACATCTTTCTATGATGTAATTTTGTACAATTACAGATTTGTTACTTTTAATGTATTACTTAAATATAGTACGCTAAGCTTTTCGGTTAGTATGGAAATACCGCCTCTGATGATAGGTCTCTGTTACCTTAGACTGTCTAAGTACCCATATCATCTCAGCTAAGGTAGAGAACGTAAGTGTTCCCTTAGTGCCGACTCAAAGCTTTGAAAGATACATGATAAGGTTTTAGTCGGTAAGACTTCGACATAATCTTCCGCTACTCCTATAATGGAAAGATATCCATTAGGATTTTTGTAGGAAACAAAAAGTATATTGTGAGGCAGTGTATAATGTACGCTTCATCATCTATTACCTCGTTGTCAATTAACAAAAGTTATCTTTAGCTCCGTTGTTAGATCATTGGCGATAAAAAGTACGAATATATTGTTTTGAAGATTGAAATATAGTTGCATTAATTTCTATACTAAATAAAATATGTACTGCTAATATATATAATAAAAACCTTTTTTTTTTAATTTTTATTTATTTCTTTTTTGCACCATATTGACTGTACAAAAAGGTGGACTTAATGCCTGGAGGAGGCATTCTCTTTCAGTCCACCTACAGAAAAATTAAAATAAAAATGAAGATCTCTCATCTGATAATGAAACATACTCTCACCTGAAAATTGAAAAACGACAAAGTGTTCTTTTTATCGTCAATTAATATTTGTCTTTTATGGAAGACACATTTTTAATTAGTTCGTATTCTACTCGTACATTAAATATTTGACAAGTAATATCGAAAGGGTAAAACAGAATTAAAAAAATACATAATAATAAAAATAACTAAAATCTCTCAACCGTTTTCCTCTCGCCATGTGATATTATAAACTACGTGGTCCAAATTGCAACTGACGCAGCATGCAATAAAATCTCAAGGTTATTACCACAATGTCATTATTTACTAACGTCTAAAAGCGTTATAGGCGTATTAGGAGTTATGTAGTCAGGACTAGCACTCGTACCATCGCTTCGACAACATATTAAATGTGGAAATGTTGGTTAACATTTACTTGAAAAACCACCCACACCCACGCACTTGGAATATTCCTTTCATACATAAGTCGGTAGCAACCATTGCGCTATCGAAAATTGGGCTATGAGTTATAATGAGCATGTTTATGTAATAACATTTTTAAGTTGGATTAAAATAAATGTACACATTTTTTTTAATATGTTAGATTTTATTAATATAAGGAATTTTACTGATTTAAAAATTATATAAATAAAGACTTAACACAAGATAAATGTGAGTACAATATATGTGTTATTGTCATATACTTTTAGCTGGGAGTCCAGACATGCAGTGCCAGTCGGCGGTGCAGCCGGGTTCATTAGTACCCATGAGTGGTTATCATTCGCCGGATGGTCAGGAGAATAAGAGTAAGTCTATTTGTACTATACTATTCAAGCTGTACTCGTTAGAGGAATAAAAATAAAGTTATTATATCTAGTATTCAATATTAGTATGTTTTCAACCACTTGTGTGCTTACCTGAGTTTACTAGCATCAACCTTGTGTATATATTATATTATTATATCACCGGTCTATATTACCACCATTGTTATATTGCCCAAGAAAAGTTCTATAATCTGTTTTTAAATATATCGGAGTGTGAATGGTGGTGGGGCTTTTCGAACCCGCCTGGCTAGCTACCATTCTTAAGGTCAATCTACTGCCATAACAGTATTGCTGAGTTCCGGCAGTCATACATTTGAGCGCTAGAAGTATTGTGGAAGAACACATTTCACCATCTTCGGCCTCATTCTTAGTTAAAATGGAAGGTCGAATGTTAGCCAATAACTCATATAAATGTAAGAACTCCTTTAGCTTTTAGCTTTAGCTTATTAAGGTTGGAATTTCTTTTTAAAATTTAAAGCAACCAATGACAAGTTAAATACAGAGTAAAGAATCCTTTTATGAATTATGTAGAATTTCTACCTACATGTCGATGGTATTTTTTTTATTTTACACCGTTAGTATACACGTCAAATGTTTTGCAGTACAAATTTATATACGCGTCGCGCGCACTTAACGGATTAAAAAATATCGTTCCAATATGAAGTATTAATTCCACGTCGCTAACTTCACATCGCCTCCCAGATCCGGGCCTGCTGATGTGCTCGCCCGTGAGCTCCCTCGACGGGTTCCTGCACTCGCCGGTGCAGCGCTGCGAGCCGAGCTTCAAGGACGACACCAGGTGATCTTTGTTAACATTGTTATATAATCATTTCATGGCCATCATTATTTTTAAAACTACCGTCGCCAGTAGTATTTGCTTTGTTCATGTTAAAAAATATTAATAATTATTAAAATAACTGTTTTAAAAAATCATTCGAAATTTACTATGGATTGAGGGCATAAAGATAATTATTACATGTATAAATATTTGTTTCCATTACCTTCGTGGCAAACGTGGAACGTGAAAACAACAAGAAACACGGAGATCCCGTGTTTGATATCGGGGCCACATTAGTTATGAACTCTGGATTGTAGCAGGGTTCTCAAACTAGTCTGACTAGCTACGACTATCAATGTCTTTCTACCTCTATCATACATAAACATACACAGTCTTGAAATATTTTCTTTGATTCTTTCTTCCAACCAGAGTATTTTGATTAACGACCCTTCATCATTTACTATCTCACTGTCCGTTAAGTTCGAGTTAGCCTTTTGCTGATGATAAATGAACGCCCGTCAGGTTCCAATACGTGCTGGCGGCGGCAACCTCGATCGCCACCAAGCAGAACGAGGAGACGCTGACGTACCTGAACCAGGGGCAGCCATATGAGATCAAGCTGAAGAAACTCGGAGATCTCTCGCATTACAAAGGGAAAATACTGAAGGTGACTTGATACTTCCAATGCCAGTGGCCGTTACTCGTATTAACGCTTTGCACTCGAGAGGTGACTACCTCTTACGAAATTATCTAACATCTCAATTCAAATTGTTAGTATTGTTCAACACAAGAGTCACCTATTGTGAGCAATATTCAAAAACAAACATTTTATACGTTAATTTAAGTACATAAACATTTAATGTTAGACGTAGAACATCTCTAAAAGCGCTAAAGTATAACTGCATTTAAAGATTTGTTCGCGCGAAATATATGCTGTCGAGTGCAAAAGGGTTAAAATAATTATAACGTTTTTTTTTAACAAAAAAGAAAATAATGTCTGTGAACGTGCACGAGCTTGCTCTGTTGGTACGTGCATAATTATATGAGGGCCACAGGAGCATTTCTACTTAACAGTTTGTACAGTACAGTACTTAACAACGTGACTCTATTCTTGTGCAGAGTGTAATCAAGATCTGCTTCCACGAGCGGCGGCTTCAGTACATGGAGCGCGAGCAGATCGCGCAGTGGCACGCCGACCGCCCTGGCGAGCGCATCGTCGAGGTGAGTCGTATCACTCAGTATTACGTAACATGCAAGTTCCTGCTACAAAATGATATCAAATTGATATCATTTCTCCATGTGTTTTTTTTGTAATAATTTTTTAGGTTCGCGTACCCAAAAGTTGACTAGCGGAACCCTATCACTATGCCCCCTCCTCTTTTACCGTCTGTCAACGAACTCTATCTCATGAACAGTAACAGATAGAAAGTTGATATCTTCACGAATTATGTATTTATATAGCCGTTACAACAAATACAATACAGGAAACACGATTCCATTGGCGTTTATTGTACGAACAATTTCGTGGTATGAATCTGGCTCGCAGTTAATGTATCTTTTTGTTATTGTATTATATATATATTTTTTACTTTAAAACTGCATAATTCTATAAATGCAATAATTTCTACAAAGTTTAAATATATAAAGATGAATAAATGCAAAATTCGCGTCATGTTATGTAGATATGTATGTATGTATGCTTGGGCTTGCTCTGCTGGCACGCCCCTGTTCATTTACTAGGGCTTATCGTACTTTTTAATATCTACAATAACATTTGTTTGTCAGGTGGATGTACCGCTATCATATGGAGTGATCAGGGTGGAGCACCCGGCGAGCCTCAACGCCCTCCACGTGCTATGGGACCCCACCAAGGATGTCGGCGTCTATATCAAGGTAAATAAAACTTTATGCACTTGCAATAGGTAACAATTTTGTAAACCTCATAATTACTCTGAAATCTTTGTACACAGGCCTCTTCCAAGCTTCTCCTTCAACAGTTTAACTTTTTTATTATGTGCAGTGGTTTAACACATGGCCATAATAAAAAAGTTATAGTTTGTGATCGTAAATCAATGTCGCAAATGCAATGTGATCGTAAGCGGTGAAGAGTGTTCGCTCGGCATATTATTTCTCTCTCTCAGAAATATGATTTCTGCAACACAGGAATGCTTTTATGGCGGAACATTTACATTGAAGTAGTTAGCTAGCAAGGCGTGTTTTATAAAAAAGTATCACCATTCAGAGTCCTATTCATGTTACCCCGGTCGAAACTAGGACTGCATTACAAGGCAAGGGTTAGCACTGCGTCACGGTGGCTGTCAAGACGTAACTTATAGGGATGAGGGCATACTCTAAAATTGTGTATTGGTATAAATTACATAATAATCCAGTGGTAACTTTCGCCAGTCAAGCTATTAAGTTAGCGGGTAGAAATGTATTTCACTGTTTAATTTTCAGTATTGTATATTGATCTAGGTGAACTGCATCTCCACGGAGTTCACGGCCAAGAAGCACGGCGGCGAGAAGGGTGTGCCGTTCCGCATCCAGGTGGAGACGTACCTGGCGAGCGATGACGTCACGCGCCTCCACGCAGCCGCCTGCCAGATCAAGGTAACAGCGCGTTCATGCAATACACTTACAGTACGCGGCATTTGATTTGACATGCCGGGAATATGAGCGAGATAATTGGCTAGGTTCGGTTCTGTAAAGCGTTATCTTTATCTATTAGAATCGGAGCACTGTGCGACAGAGAGAGCGCTCTACAGTGCAGTGTGCAAGAACCCATCTGGCTATTTGAAATGTTATTCTGCCGCCATCTGCTGCATTTTGGCAGTTGAACATGCGAGAACCAGAGAAATAAGGGCGAATAGTTCACCATGTTCGACGTCATTGTCACTTAATATAATGTGCGTTTGAGTTCATTTATGGAAGAAATGAAAAAAGGGCAGTAATACTGATCTCAGAAAACTACACAAAAACCTTCGATAAGATCTTGTCTAGGATAACCATTCCTTCACTAATCCTTATTCACTTATTTTATTAATTACAATAAGAGGCTCCTTTAACTAGTTCTTCTTATATTCCCGTTTTACCCTCTTTAAATTTCAAATCAAAGATTATCAGAGTGTAATACGCTAGTGTTTGCCAGATAAATTCCATTTGTAATCGGTCAAACCGGTTCGTAAATAATTCTTTCGCGAATAAAAGAAAAATAAATTTATAATTTTATAAGGACTATACAAACCTTCGTACGAGTTTAATCAAATAGTGTTACATTGATATTACTTATGTTCGCATCAATTTTGTATATATGCATAGATTTAGTCGCCCCTATATGTTATTATACAGGTGTTCAAACTGAAGGGTGCGGACAGGAAGCACAAGCAGGACCGCGAGAAGGTGATGCGGCGCCCGCGCTCCGACCACGACAAGTACCAGCCGGGCTGCGAGGCCACCGTCCTCACAACGGTAACGTATTTATACAACAGAATGCTAGTAATAATAATTTTATATTAGATTGTAGGTTACCCAATGGTGGAGGTAACGAACCGTAATGAGCGAAAATGCCATTCTATATTTGCAAAAATTGTACGAATATGAAAACAGACAAGTTTATAATATTGCAAAAAAAATATTATTGTATTATAAAAGAAAAAAAAGAGAATAGCAAAGAGATTAATTCTGTAATACATCTAATGCTAGTCACATACTTAAGAAATAAGAAGAGCATATACTTAAATTTGTGTTGTTAAAACAACGAAACTGAAAAATGAGTTATTTGAGTAATAACACTAAGAGTTTTATCGAAATAGATACTTCTGTGTTTAGTATATTAACTCAAATTTACAAGTAATGCATCCATTCTTACTGTTGCATGAAAACTGATATATTAAGTGTTATCAACAGCTGTCTAACGATGCGTTGATGCCGCCGCCGTCGCTGGTCACCACCTCGCCGCCGTACTCGCCGGAGTTGTGGTAAGTGGTACCAGATATAATAAAACAAATATATTAAGTCGAATACCACGAACTTGACGCAATAATTATAAAGTTTCTCGATGTGATACATCATGTGTAAATATAACCTTGTATAAATTTTTAACGACCTGTATTAGACCTTCAAATTTCAACTTTATATTAATGATGTTAAAGATAGACAATAGTTATAAGTTGAAATTTACCCACGTTTTAAATTGTTAGCCGTCTCCAGGCGCAGGTCATGGGTGACCCCCGTGGCGTTCGACCTGTTAAATTATTGAACTAGATAGTTTAAAGCCGATATTGCTGACGGTACCTCGAATTTCGCACATCTCGTTACTTTAAAAAAATATTCAACTTTGAAGAACGCGACAGAATGTCGCCGCGGAATAGAATTCATTAGTTATAACAGCCAAGTGAAACTCAGATGCCCGAAGACAGCGGGCCAACCGAGCCACAAAACCTAATATTAAAAGGGGACAAACTGTTAAAACTTTCTAATAATTAACATTGGTACACACTTTATAGATGGTGTTTGAAAGTCGAGGGCTCGTGGAATTCAACAAATTAAAAAACACTCAAAAGAACAGATAAATTTTAAAGTAGTCTGTACTACTTTTACCGTATACCGTGCTAAAGTCTATTCTATTTTTTCGCCTAAGCGAATACATCCATTCACTATCTTTTTACACGAGTTTTTTTTTTATTTTTATATTATTTTTTCCTTTTCATATGAATGACCTTCACATTTTCTTTCCAAATTATAAGTTATCTATTATAATATAATTAATAAATTGAAATATATAAATACACGAGTTATTTAATATTGTTTAAACCTAATTGTTTTTTACACGAACTCCTTAAGAACTTATCTATCATCTAAAAAATAAGTGTGGATATTTTGTAACTATTTTAGGTTTAGTTACGAATTATGTTTGAGTCGTAGTATATGATGTTGTTTATAATAATGAAACATTCGTAAGGCGTACACATTTGACATATTATATATATTAAGTGTATTAACTCTTCGAAAACAGCCATTGACCTTCGTGGAGCATTTGTAATATTTAATTAAAAAGTTACTCGTTGCCATACATAAAAATATACACGCGTATTGAAAACCTCTTACTTGTCGTCGGCTAAAAATAGCAAGAGAGACAAACGGAACGTTCCTTCGGAGGTAATTGATACTTCCTCTCAATAACAATGTAGGATTGCGTAAGGATCTGAAATAGAAAATACCCAGTATATACTCGTACATATGTAGCATTCGAACGTCATATCTTGCCTCTTACGAATTAAAGCAGCTCGTACGTTTCATTCCACTAATTTTATTTATTTATTACAAGGACAGCTTGTAGATTAAAAACTTTTTGTCTTATTGTAGATAACTACTAATTAACACTAGATTCACGGACACATTGTTATGTTTTTCTTCTCGATTCTGTAGCAATTTTGTGGATTATTGCAATCTATTTTTTTCTATTTTTCAATAAAAACTGTAAAATAACATTCTTAAAAGCATTATAAAAAAATTAAAAAGTCTAACGCTTATTAGTATACGGACCCTCTTATCTACGGCTGTTCCGTCAAAATGACGGGTACCGTAAATCTAGAGTTGACTAATTACAAACTCGAAAATATGTACTAAATTTGCAACTAAATAATCGGTCTGCTATAATAAGAATTAAAATCCAACACCTAGTTTATTTTAAAGGTGTTTAAATATGTTTAAATAATTTCCAACAACGATCGCTATGACGTCTTTAAAACTTTAATCTTCGTTTAATTGCATGCTTCGCGCGACGTGAACGGTCCCGGCTTCTATTCCGTGGCCACTTGAATAGAGTTAAAACTTTAGTAGAGTTTTTGTCGAAACTTTTTTTACCATCATCATTTACTTAACCTGCCGTCATAACAGTACTGCCGAGTTGCGGCATAAATATTACAGACGCATTATTCTAGTACGAGCAGGACTCAGTATTTTCGGCGTCAATTGTGACCGAACATCACGTGATATTGAGGTCAAATGTTGTCACCTTGAAATTAAAAGATATTCATTATCACAAAATTCTAAGAAAGATAATATTAACGAATAATTTCGTCGCTTTTAGAATCGTATCACCTGAAACATAATAAATTGATGAAGAAAAAAAGAATTCAATACATTAATGTTGCTACAACCTTCACTAAATCAGTAGTTACATGGAGTTTACATCGAGTTTATAATTGTAATTATTTCTTTCATTTCGAATAAATTCCCTTTAGTAACTAAAATGTATTTGAAAATTTTATTATGTATGACCAAAACCTAGTTAGATGCTGTGTTATGTTATAACTAGTAATGTTGTAAAACTGACTAGAAGTAAGCTGATCTTTTTGGGGGATCAAAAGCAATTACTTACTTAGTTGACATCGTTTGTAGATTATTATTTATGGACAATAGGCTAATACTTAACGTTATTTTCACAAGATGTTGAGTAACAATGAGGACGTAGATAGTATAGTAATGTAAGAACCTATATACGCATATTTAAAACTCTTTAGGGCAGTGGAGTGAATAGGGGAATTTAGACGGTAAGCGAAACTGTGAAAAATAAAATTAAAAATATAAAAAAGTTAGTCGTTTTCAATCTAGACAAGAACAGGGTAGAAGTGGTAGGGTATCGCAATCAAGGAGCCGTCGAGAGACTGCCGCAATCGAGATCCCGGATTGAATGCATAATGCGCGCGCACCGCGTAAAACCGGTTTCGCTGCGACAGCGTGACATTTACCGGTTTCCATGCAGGCGCTGCCACTAATTTGCGATGCAATTAACACGCGTCAACTCTTAATTGGCGGTATTGTTTAATAGTTGTTTCGAGATTTTTTTTTTTTATCAAACCCAGACATCGTTTAACACTAATTGAGCTCTTTAATCGTCCGTTAATATTATTTTCGTTTCATTATTATACAGATTTTGCTGTTAAAACTAACGATCATCAAAACGGACAATCTTGTGTTTTGAGCAAAAGAAACTTAATACAGATTAATTCTAATGTAGGGGAATAATTAAGTATAATATCGTAACGAAGGCGCATTCACACTGTGATCCGTTGATATAATAAGAAAAATGACGTACATAAAAAAATCAAGTTTATAAACGGAAAGGATTCAAGATGTTTTAAACGCCGATATGTGTGAATGAGATTAATAAAATATAATGATTAATAATAATCAAACAACTACTTAATATATCTGGGTATAGTGACAATGTCACAAAGGCATTGATTCCGTCCATTGTAACTTACATTTTTCATCTAACAGAATAAATTAATAGACAATGTAAAACCAATCGGTGACAAGCCTGTGACAATGTCCTAAAGGCGTTAAAAAAATCTTGAATGACAACGCATTACGTATGAACGATACGTGACATGTCGTTA
>DWQX01007449.1:0-10099 GCA_018245475.1 Pharmacophagus antenor | reverse complement strand
GGTAGCCCCGGGGCCAATTTCCCGGAAAAGGGCCCTTTTCAGGGCGCCGGCCCCCCCCCCCCCCCCCCCCCTCCCCGGGGGGGGGGGTACGGTGCAGCAATGCATTTTCCCCGCGCAAACAAAAAAAAAAAAGGTGCTCTCGGGGCATGGTTGCTTCGGGAAGTACCTGTGTCACATAGGGCGAGAAGAACATCCGCGATGCTACCACTGCGGGGATTGCCCCGAGGACACAGTGCAGCCCACCCCTCGAGGTGTGCCCAGGACGGGCGGAGCAACGCCGTGACCTAGTCGGGGCAATGAAGGCCGGGGCCTTGACGCTGCCGCATATGGTTCTGTCCATGGTGCGGAGCATGTCAACCTGGGACGCTGCCGTCGCCTTTTGCGAGGCGGTCGTCTCCGCAAAGGAGGAGGCCGAAAGGGAGAGGGAAGCAACATCCTCCCTCCCCTTCCGCAGGCGCCGCGCCGGGTGCCGACGTAGAGGCGCCCAGGACGAACTCACGGCGCCCCAATAAAAGCCCGTAGCGCGGAACCTATCCGCGCTCAACGGGTAAGGGGGGGTTGTACGGTTCGTGCTCCCCGTGCCGCCCCTCGAATAGCACGGTGCGAGGAGGCGGTCTGAGCCTCAAAGACGAAGGGTCCGCCGTCGCGGACCGGCCTGTCGGGGAAGTAGGTGGAATGCTAACCCCACCCCGACACAAAGGCTGTAGTGGAACATCCAAGGGTTTTAGTGGGTATTACTGGCCATGCGGCGCGACTAGCGCGTCGCAATCACACAGGGGCAAGCGAGTCCCACACACGTCCCCCTCTTCAGAAGGGGATATGATGCGTAAATGCATTTCCCTCGGCCAACAAAAATAAAAAGGGGTGTGAGTACGGGAGTCAACTCCGTTGCACGTTTCTTGAATACAATCGCAGATATGCCATCCGGTCCACTAGATTTCTGGACATCGAGTGACTGTAGTTCGATACGCACATCACGTTGCCTGATTTTTACGTCAGGTTTGGAACAGCCACGGTGTGGTAATGGATGTGGCTGTGCGTTATACTTTACTTGCCAAGATATTGGCTTTCTCCTGCGGCTTGTGAGCTAGGGTACCATCCGGACATCTCAGCGGTGGCAGCGAAGGCTGGCAGAAATTTCTTTGCACGGCAGTGGCCAGACGTCAGTAGCTACGGAAACCCGTAGGATGCCGGACTAGCTCTTGTCCAATGCGCGCTATGCGTTGGGCATCCGCTCTTATGTAAGCCTTCTTGAAGGACTTGGAAGTTTTATAATAGGCTGTTTTCAGTGAAAGGACGTCGGGAAATTTGAGAGCGCGGCCTCTGATCCAAGTGCGGTATGCAGCTTGTTTGGAGGAAACGGCATTTGCACAGTCGCAGTTGAACCAGAGGTTGCGATAGCCCTTACTGACGAGGTTAGAAAATGGGATGTAGTATTCCATTCCTATAGTGATCTCATCAGTAACGGCAGCAGTGTCGCCTGAGAGGTTCGTAACACTGAAACAGCGCTGCTTCCAAAGGATGGACGCAAGGTAATCGCGGAAGCCATCCCAGTCTGCTGACCCATAGTGCCAAATGCGGCGTTTAATCACCGCTAAGGACAGCGATTTGGCCTGCGGCACTTTGGGGAGTATCAAGCAGTGGTCAGACGAGCCCAAAGGCGCACCGACCACGACCCGATAATCCTCTGGTTGGGTCGCTAATAGAAGGTCCAGCAAGAAAGGTGCTTGTCTGACTATATCTGGGATCCTGGTGGGCTGATCGACCAGTTCAGTTATGTTATGGTAGTAAAGTATGGGTAAACCCAACGCGTGGACAGAATTTTCCGCGTGGTCAGTCATGGAGGAACCCAGCCATACTCCATGGTGGGCCTTGAAGTCCCCCTAAAACACTTTCTCTGCGCCGCCCGACTAAGATGGTCGAATAGTCGATTAGTTTCCACATCGCCAGAATGGGATTGGTAGAGGCACACGAAGACTGACCCGAGGGCCCCCGCCGACGTGCACAACGAGGATGGAGCGAGAGGGGTTTTCCAAGCAGCTTTAACGACGACAGCAAACATCTGCCCGAATATACAAGCACACACCGGCTTTAGCTTTGAAGGACTCTTCAAATACGTAGTTGGGATAGTGGAGGTAACTCGAGGTCAGCGGGTGGAAGTATTTGCATCTCCGTCAGAAACAACATTGCCGGTCGTGCTGTCTCAAGATGATGCTGGAGAGCATTAATATTAGAATAGAGTCCGCGTATGTTGCAGATCTCAACCTCAAACAGCGGGGGAGGCGTGAGATTGTGCACCGCTGTACGACAATTTTGCTTTTTGTGTGCTGTCATTGAGTGGAGGAAGAGAGACGTGAAGCGGGTAGGCGTTGTCGCGACATACAACGGTAAAAGTATGAGCTGCTAGTCTCGCTGGTGGAAGTGCGATAAAAGAGGAAGAGCATCGCATAGACCTGCCGCGTAACAGGGTAGAGGTCCTTTATCTAACGCTGCTATTTCAGTGCACCTGCTTTGCGTTTGGAATAGAGCCACGGAAAGCGGTTTTGCACAGAAGCGCTTAATTCCTGCAGCCACTTTGGTGGCCTTCACATGAGAGTGGAATGCTATGGTATTCTGGTGAAAGTACCACCAAGGTGTTAAAACTGCGTAAGTGGTAAGATTTACGGCAACGAACGCTTGCTTTAACTGTGACTGGCCGGTTCATCAATAGCGGTATGAATTTGCCCCATCAATAGCTAAGGACACCCCCGTTGACCAAATCCAACTAAAGTTGGTCCAAGCAAATTTGCATCGGAAAAAGCTATTGACTAAAGAGATCTTAATTGAAGCTTGCAAACGCTGGGCAGCTGTAACTCTACTATAGGAGCCATACATCGGCAACAGTAACGTCATGAAAAGCTGTAGACGCATGATAGTTTTCTGAAGCACTAATACTGGAGAAGGGTTTGTAAAAGCCGCCATAACTGTTGATCAAAATTTAAACGTGGTATAGTACCCAAAAGTCACCACGAACAATATCTCCGTGTTGGAGATCCAGACCGGTGCATGGAAGATTACACTAGTCACTTTGTACTTCGAGCCTGAACAGCCAATCAGAACTTACTTGGAGCACCAATGCAAAATGTTGAGAGTGGTTGGATCTAAAAAATAAGTTATCACAAGGGAAGTCAAAAGCTACTGGTGGATAGCACTCAAATTGATATCGGGGGGTTATGAGCACGGTAGAGTTCTAAATGAGAGGGGTGATTGAACAAGGGAGACACTCCAACTTTTGACAATTCGTGGAGGCAAGCGTTAACAAAGTCACGTGGGCGTGACTGTATGCTGCACGTTTCTACTTGATTTGATGAGTGGTTGGCGCGGGAAAAAAATCTCAAGCTCGGACCACAACAGCATAACCTTTAGTATTAATCTGAAGATGTCTAAAGAATTCAAAATAAATAGAATAATGACGATTTGAAAGCGGATTAATTTAAATTTCGAGAAAAGTAAAAAATTATTAGACGAAAACAATACAATAAAGATAGATATTTAAAAAATATTGCAGTATACCTGAAGTAGGTAAAGCAGTAACTACTTATATAGACAATCTTAGAAACATGTGCAGATACAATACCGGAGAAAAAGACAAACGAAGAGCTTAGGGTGCCATGGTGGTTCGAGAAACTTGTGAAAATGAGGTCTGAGGTCGCTACTAAAATGCGCAGGATTCATTTTGCAGTCCTTGTGATGAAAGGTTGTTATTATTTGGAAGAGGGCAATGGAGTGAAAACTCACTTTTCCACTTCATTCCACTGTTTATGATTCCTCTCCACCTCACTGATTTTTCAATCTATTTGTTGACACATAAAAAATACATAAAAAGGAACTACATACCTATGAATATAAAGTCAGCAGTTAGACATGCCTCAGCTATTACTAGCATGGAAAACTTTATATTCCTGAGCTTTTGTGAAGGAGTCATGGGAGTCGAAGTCAAGTACCACAACATAGTCGACGTTTTCGATATGATGTACAATGTAAATAAAATTTGTAAAGAGAATTTAAATTGTATTTAATAATTAAATGATGGTACTGAACAGTAATAATATTAAAAAAAATCAAAAGAAATCAATTGGACTAATAATTCGTGAAGTGAATGGGGGCAAAATGAATTGGGTTCTTAAATCTCGTACGAGTATTCGTATATCTAATGGGATCAGAAATGTTTTGAGAATAAATAAATCCTTGATATGTAGAGAGCTCCAATAAGTATGTTTTACGTTCTGTGCAGAGCTTGTTTTTGTTTAAATAGTGCGATACTATATATTTGTTTTTTAAAAACAGCTATGATCATTTTAGTTCTTAGGAAGGAGGCAGATCATTCTAAATGCTTACAGGGGCGAATTTGAAACTATCCACACTTGTGTCGTGTAATTTTATGTGCAGGCATTACCTGAAGATTTAGACAGTTCATGCGGTTGTTTCGTTGTTGTGTAGGATCCTCCAACCAGAGGAATTTTTCAAATACATATTCTTTCTTATGCCATATTACCTATATACTAAGCAAGCCTATTCAAATTCTCGTTTAGCAGACATGTAAAATAAAGACTTTTATAATAGAGAGTTATATATCGGTTTTATATGTATTATACCAATTGCATAGCTCTTTCTGTCTGCGTATTTGCGCATGTTAAAGTAATTATATTATAATTTTAACTGTGAATTGTGTATGTACTTTATGTGCCATATTTATTACTAATCATTGATGTGTTTCTTTTGTGTAATAATTTACAAACGTATACTGAATGATTATATAAATATCTTCTTTTATTTACATGGGCCAATATTCATAATATAGTTAGTGTTTGAGTTGTCAGTTATGCGTTATAAATCAGGTAGTTAATTATTTGATAATAATTTACTTTAAATTTATCATTTCAAAAAATATCATTTACAACTATGTTCTTGGATATTTAAATTAAATATAGCTTTTAAAAATTATATTTATATTCATTACCTAAATTTTATTATATTAAGTTTTATAACACGTGTGTATTGAAAGAAGTACTATGTGTTAAATTAAATTGAATACTATTGTTATCTTCCAATTTATATAAAAATCTATACGTAAATCTTTTTGTTTAATTATTACATCCATATATTTCATTTATATTTTCTTACAAACTAATAAAACATATCCTTCAATAGTTTACATGAGTTTTATTCATTTTTAAGTTTAGCTGTAGAAGAATTACCTTCTTAATTTATAATATCAGCATACGTTGTCTCACGAAATGGATCTCCCTAACCCTTATAATTATTCGTGCACATTTTACTTTATGTATTTTCTGTTTAAATCCTAAAATCCTTGTAAAATTTAAAGACTGTTCCTGAATAATTTAGATGTTCACAGAAAGACAGAAATTTATAAAACGTGTACTAATACTATTATTGTTTTAAATAAAATTAAGTCTACTTTAGATTGAAAATTTTATTGCTATTTACGTAGTGGTACTTAGTATAGTTATAATGTTTAAGATTTAAATATCTTTGAAAAAATTTTGCAATTCTGAATTTATTTAAAATATAAGAAAAAAAATATAACCTATAGAACCAGACCAATTTTTTCATACATTTATTACAAACGACCATCCTTATTATATATTTCATTGTAGTTTTTTTTATTTTATATTCGTTGACATAGAAGCCTCGAATAAATGAGAGTTAAAAAAAGAATAACTGTTAGTGCAGCTGTTAAGAAAATCGTTATAAAATGTACTGCGTAACTAATATTTCAGATGGACAGATATTGCTGGTTTTAATTTTGAACATATTTGCTATTTTTCAGATGCTTAACGCAGAATAATGCCGATACTTTAATCATTTAGACAATTACATTCTTTCAATATTCAATTAAAACTACAACATCACGAATTGTAGAAAAGTGCTTCCTTTTTTTTATTCAAATCTCTTGTTTGGGTCAATTGATGCCGAAGTATCGGGTCAGAATAGATTACCTCACGTAATACACCAATATTTGTTCTGCGCTTTGATCAAACCCTCAACACTCGACAGGTACTGGCTGGTTTCTAGTGGCCAAAGGTCTTCTTAACAATTGCTCCAACTACACGTCAACATTACGTTATTTATCGCTTTCTTTTATTTTTTTTATGTCGCAGAAAATACTCCTACTTTATTTAATCTATTAAATAAAATAAAAATATGACTTCGCTCTAAATCATAACAAACAAATTCATAAAAAAACTTTGTGCTAACAGTCACTGGATCGATTATGCTGTTCGTTTTTATCGCGGAACAGCGAAATACATGCTTTTAAGATAATTTAAAAAGGTTATCTAAAAGTTAAAAAGGTAATGTTGCAATTGCTATGAACTATGTGTATACCTAAATTATAAATGTAAAAACATATTCAATAATATCGTTTTTTAAATGAGTCAGTAACATCACATCGATCAAGGTGCTACGATTGTTAACCAATTACCTTTCCAAGTGGTGTCTATGGGCGACGGTGATCACTTTTTATTAGGTAAACCGCTAGCTCGTTTGCCTACTCTTACTAAAAAATGAAATCACCGACCTAAAAATATTTAGTTATATTATAGACTAAATTTATATTTTCCATTAGAAGTTAGCTTTGTTCGTTTCGTCGTATAAAAAATATTTGCCATTACGTCCGATTTAAGGGGTCGAGAAGATTACAGGAGAGGAGGACGTGAGAATTTAACCTTTAAGAATCTGGCGTGGCTCTGTTGCTGTAACTATGTGCCCTACAGCATATGTGCTGATACGAACTGATAGACAATCGGCGCTATTACCTGCAATGTCTTATAAATCTATGTTCGATACGATTGAACTAAAGTGAAATTTTGTAGGAAATGACTAACTCTGAAATAGGCAATTTCCCCTCGCTCTCGTAAAAACTATATTGGCAGTTTTGACGTGAATATCTCTCGACACAACATTTAAAGTTCTATAATATTGTGGTATTTTTATAATAAGGTAGTTCAAATTTCTCACACAAAATACAAAAACAAAATTTGTACGCATTTGTAGACGGCTCCAGGGTACGCCCAATATGGCAGAGCTTCTGTGTGTGAACTTTAAACTATAGAAAATATTAGGTCTCGTGTAACTAATAATCGAATCCACAATTACCCTGAAAACTCAACGTTTTATTAGAACACAGCTTTAACCTTGCAATCTGTATATTAAACGAAAAAAAAGGAAGTAACCTCAAATAAAGTTTGTAGCAGTTGTATATATTCAATTGAAACTATTAGCCTTTACAGCTTTTCCAGCCTCGTCTAAGTCGAAGCTTACGGATGCGAAATCCACAGGAAAGAAACTCTAAGCTGAACGGTTATCTCTCCAAAGATGTTAGTTTTTTTTTCCCAATTACAATCGTTTTTTTTAACAAATTGAAATTATTCTTATTCTCTTCAAAGGACTTTTAAATAAGCTTTAATTACTAGCTATTGGTCTGGTTTAACATACATACAACCATAATAATACAGATGCTATCTTAAGAAAATATTTTAATGCCCTAATTAAAACTAGGTGCTTAGGACAAGTATGTTTTTATAAAATATACTACAAATACAATATTTGTAATTCCATTCATTTGTGTATTGTACGTTTTCGAGTATAATGCAAGCTGGCAGGAGATATAAATGTGCTTATCGTTTGGCTGCGGAACTATTACTCAATTTTCCTAATGGAAATCAATACGCTTACTATTATACAGAGTCCTTTTGCAATGTGTTCGGAACCGGAAGGTAAGAACCTTTTTCTATTTAATTATATCCCGATTCTTATTCGACTTATTAAGGCATTGTAAAATTTTGTCTGTTTCATCCACACATAATACGGTGACACAAAGACAAAATGACAAAAGTCAACCCACAGAGAATTTATCAATGAAAAATATATGTTAAATTTAGAGTAAAAATATTATTTTCCTACCTTTAATATTCCTCTGCTGACCACCGCAGTAAAAATCAGATAATTTAACAGGAAGTCACGATCTGTCGCTGACCTACGCCACTTATAAGATGAATGCTTAATAAGGCTTTCGCAAGCGTCATTACCCTCAATTCTGTAAAAAATTATACACTTGTAAAAATTTAAATAATAATAATAAAATGAAATATTTCTCTCGAATTATGAACGAGTGCCATACAGCACCGAGCAGTAGCTGCCACCGCGACACATGATATTTATAACAATAGGATTATGAACATCTTTTCAAGGTTTTCTTTTCGAGACTGTAATAATTTGATACAATCGTTAATCTGAATATTTTCTCACTTTATAAAATATAATATAGCAAATTTATCATAACGAATAAAAAAAAACTCTGAATAAGTACTTAAGTAAAGTAAATTTTTCAATGAACGTTAATGCGTCAAAATGACGCATCCTGTAAACCTAGTGTTAAGTATATTTATTAGATCTTATTCAAAAGCATTAACACATTTCTTTGGCTTTCTATGTTAAAGTTCTATTTTAAATATTAGCATAATCGTATTAAATTTTGAATTGTAAATACAAAAATAATCGTGTCCTCTACGTAGAATTGCGGTATCAAAAGCTATATGACAATATTAAAGCAACATGCATGTTAGGTTTAATGTCGCCATCAAAAGATTGGTTTTTATTACAGCTAAGTATTCTGAAAGATCCTTTCTTTTATTTAAATCAAAATAACGTGTACAATGTGATAAATCTAACACAAATTTCTAAATTTCCCATCAATCTGTTTCTTAAATTTCGAGTAAATAACGTTAACAAACTGAGCTTTAGCTTGAAAAGGTTAAGCGCAAGGACTACGGTAAGCAACTATCTTGCAGCGTCTTGATTCAGGCGATAATGAGGATGTAAATTGTCGTGTGCGCCGTTTTGAGGGTGGCCGGAGGAGGTGGGGTGTCCCGGGTAACCTGTGGCGTATCTGTTGCGCCGGTTCCCAGCCCAGCTCGGCCTCAGGCAGTCTGTGCCGTTGCGCCGCCGGACCAAGCCGTCTGCGAAATATCGCTCACGTTCGCGCGCTAACACGTGTATCTTTGTGCAAGGAAAGAGACCAAACAATGGATATCGAAAGTTTACGCCCGATTCGCAGAATGCATACCGATGGATTGTAATTTCGATATATCGACATAAATTTAGAGGTAAATATTTGATTGGCGGCATTGTTTGGTATATTAAAAAAAGAAAAGTTATTGACTTTTGTTTAAACATCTTTTGTATCAAATTTACAAAAAAAAAAAAAATTTATTCAATATTTATCCCAATGAATAATAGTTATTCTTTAATAATCTAAAAAAACTTTGTCTTAATAAAGTGTCTGTTTCGTTAAGTATTTGGAAATTTCCAACTAACGATAAGACTAATCTTATCTTTAATGAAAGTTTACGTTATTAAAAGAAATCTTAAAGTATTTCCATGCCTAATTCATTTAAATAGAAACGTAGACTCGAAACTCAGGTAAGTGACAATTGGTGCTAACAAATAATAATATTAATAAATTTTAAGACTATAAAAGCCTCAACATATTTGAAAATATCTAATAAAATGTTCATAAAAATAATTATAATATTTCTATTTTGGAGATCTTTATCGTTTGCGTTCTTATGATAGTTGATTACTATTTGATAAATGATTAATTAGATTATAAGCATTCGTATACAAAAAGTCTGATTAAAAAATGTAACCATATGAATGAATGATGTTAATATTAATACACTGATCACAATTTACTCGTAACTTATTGGGAAAATTATTTTATTTTAAGAAAATAAAACCATGTAACTTTTAGTGATTCAAAAAACTTTGGTGATAAAACATTTGTGAAATGTTATTTATCTTCTTTCACACAATGAAACACCCTTTGCTCAGACCTTGCAATTACAAATCAAAACTTGGTAATTACAAATCAAGGGACTTTCTCCGAGACATTCTATCCTAAAAATTGTTGTTCGAAATTGTCTTATAATTTTTGAATTGAAAAAAAAGTTCGAATAGTTTTAGTACTATAGTAAAACACGACAAACGTTCGATAAGTTTATTTTAAAATATATCAAATTATTATTATATATATAAA
>DWQX01007448.1:0-10101 GCA_018245475.1 Pharmacophagus antenor | reverse complement strand
ACGTAATGGCTTATTTGTCAGGCCTTGATGCAAATTTTTTTATTTGTCAAACCGCATACCAATATAGTGAACTTTAACACAGTGTCAATAAGAACGAATTTTGTGTAATACGCTATATGGCGTAAGATACGGAACTTGTATGAAATAATAGGGGTCAGTGTGACGAGGCAAAAATTATTATTGAAAAATTTGCACATCTTCCATGTTAGTTTTTCGTTTATCGGAAATGAGGTAATGTTAGACTTAAGTTTCATATGTAGATGATAATGCGTTTGACAGAATCTAGATTCGTTCAGCCGAAGATCGTGTAAGTGGTGTTGCTTGGGAGAGGCTTATGTCCGACAGGGTGCTGTAGAATGATGATGAAGCGAGCTCACCCAGAACACTCTGGCCTACATGTATGATTGCTCCAACAATGTTATTATAGCGGCATGTTCACATCGTGAGTGGTAGTCAGACGGGTTCGTAAAAACCCTACCACCATGTAGATTACTCATATGGCCCCATAATCGAACTCAAGCGGTAAACAATTGCACCACGGAGCAATATTAACACGTTCCCTGCTAAGTCGTTTTTGTCCCCATTTGTCGTACAAACCATTCGATATTTTGTCTAAAGATTGGCATATAAAATTATCGTTGAATTTTATATTAAAGGATCAAATTTATCATTAAACGATTGTTTTCAGCGTATTAAATTGGAACGACTGCGTGTACCACATACGGTACGGGTGGCATCGAACGTGTTGATATCAATATTTATGAATCTTGCTTACGGCAGTGTGCGCAACGCTTCTATGAGCCTATTCATCAAGCCGCCGACGCTGTTAGCTGTGGAAATTTTCCCTCGCCTGTGTACTCTAGACGCATCGATCTTGATCAAACGCGGACATTTTACGACGTAACCTTAGGTACATACCCAGAGACTAACAGTTACGTTTCGGATTCTAATAGTTGAATTCGTTTATAAGACGATTTGTTGGTTCACCTGTCATCCAACCAATCAGGGTTGTTGTTTAAAGACTGCTGGATTCGGTGAAAATTGCGCTGTTAGTCTTTTCAACGACTATTACAGCTTCATCGGAACTGGCCCACGGATCCGGTGATTCGTGAGCTCTCATTATAGACGGTGGCTCTTGCTGGATTCGGTGAAGTTTGCACTGTTAGTCTTTTTGACGACTATTGCAGCTTCATCGCAACTGGCCCACGGATCCGGTGGTCCACGAGCTCTCAATGTGCACGCAGAGCAAGCCGGACCTCTTAAATAGGAATATACATAAAATAATATTAATACACGATGTGATTTTTCCATTTTTTTTAATCTTTATAGTCTTGTTAAATATTAATCATATATTAATTCCAGTGAACTGTATTGCTTAAATGAGATATGCCGGACTTCAGGCTTGTATGGGTATATCGCAAATGACTATTATATAAAATTGTAAACTCCAGCTCAAAAATCCAAATTAGGGCTGTGTGTTCAATATAGGTCAGTAAAACCAATATAAACAGCCTAAATCGCATCTCATTGTATACATGAAATTTAGAGAATGTGTTCTTTGTGAAGTGTAGGTGTCCGATAAGAATATGTATTTTGAAATTCAACCCCTGAGAGGTAAATATAGGAAGGTTCAAAATTCAATGAAATATTTTCCCATCTGAGGGGATTATTTTTAATATTCACATATTCACATATTCACAGAGTCACGTGGAACGTATAAGACCCACGCTGAAGTGTCTTCTGAAAAGTTTTGACCGCATGTTTTTTTAAATAATTACTCTAACCTTAAAACAATCACATACAAACTTTTATCCACATCGGGAATATGTCAAATTATTAATAACTGAATAAATTATTTAAAAAATTATCTCCGTGTGTCATCCTCACAAGTACGCAAGGGAATAATCATCTTAAAAACGCTCTGGCACGAGATGTGTTAAATAAAAAAATACCACGTCCGAAGAAGTGTGTGTGTGTCGCTAATAAATAATATAGAAATCCAAGCGCATAACTTTATTTCACGAAAAAAAATTATATGAATAAATTATTTTAGTTTCTTGCTGTTAATGTATATAAAACTTACGATGGGGAGGACATATCTTTAAGATAAAGACCCCAAATGAAATAAAGATTAAAAATAATAATAATAAACAAACTTTTCTCGGCGAACACATTCCGCCTCATTGTTACTTAATATCACGTGAACTCTCGCTAATCCATTGTCAATAAAAAAGTTACATACGAAATTTTAGAAGTAATGGAATAGATTAAACAAATTGTCGCAAAATGGTGTCGTGCCAATTTCGTATAGAGCCTTGAAATTATCATTCGATTAGCATAACGAGTTACTATACTGTCGATAGCAAAACATGTGCGAATAACTGAATATTTTTTTTTTTAATATGATATAGTATCATAGTTAAGTGATGGAGTGTAACTTTTTGGATAAAAACATGCGTTATACACGAGAAAAATAAAATGAGGTTTTATATTTATAATGAATTTTTAACCATTCACAAGAGGTCTTCATTACGATGATTTTTTTCTTCTTATTATTTCAGTATTTTTTTAACGTTCTCTTTTTGTTAGAAGAAGCATGCACGTCGAATTTTGTCCCTTACAAATAAAATCAGATTCGTCCTCTAGGATAGGAAAATAAGAGAGATGGTTTTTTGAATCTGTTAATTTCTTTGAAATCTTTGATCCCTTTTGATGACTCACTTCGTGTTTGAAAAAGTATTAACTCAAATTAAAACGTGAAAATGACAAAAAAAAATGTAAAATTGAAAAAATTACCTTTCGGCATTAAATCCGCCTTATCTACAAATTGGTACACCAAAGCTTTAAATAAATATATAAAAAGAAAGTATTAATTTTGCACTTATTCATATCAATAATTAGATTTCGGCCACTGTGCACTTTGCACACTTTATGAATTAAAAGATAGTACGAACTTTATAAGCGTGTGATCATTCATGTTCATTCATTCCCTTTTAGTACCACTCTAATTACTGGAGATTGGCATTCATATTCTGTAAATTCTTCCTTTACAAGGCGAGTCTAGTCGAGCTCTACAAAGTTAATTCTTAATTAAAGTGTTAACTAGATATTAGATAATATATTAAATATAACGAACAGTTCCATTGCACAGATGGTTGCATTCCGAAAGACCAAAAGCGGGCTTAAATGGTTGTTTTGCCTTATATATGCTTATGGACTACAAATATATTACCTAGCAAACTCTCTACGTGCTACCTTGGACCCATGTCTATTCGTTACGTAAGTACCGATTCTAATTCTATACCACTAAGCGTCGACACGAGCCCGATGTACACCTAACATTAAGTGATACGCGTTCATAACAATGCGGTGTTAGGATGTTTATACAGCAGCTCTCCTTCGTCGCTTTGCACGGTGGTCTTGTTTGCATTTGCGGCGTAGTGGTTTACCGCTTACCCTGTTACGTAAAGGAACCTTTTACGATTCCGGTGCGACGTGAACAATGGAGCCCGGACGTTGGCGGGGTGTTCTTGAAGCCGACTAATTAGCAAATACCGTCGACTTCATTTCGCAGCTATAACACCGTCACTGTGTTCCAACTTCGCCATCTACGATAATGGAATTATTGATTGCGCGGATTTACTTCAGAAAACTAAGTATAAAAACTCCTCACAGATATCCACGCAGTCCATAAGCTTTAATTCATCTACCACACTTCAAATCTAATCTCGGGCAAAACGGATCACTCTGTAGAATGTGTCGCCCGCTTAATCGAGTGTCGGGTTCCGTAGACGTGTACGTAGATACTCAATCAATGTTTAATTAGAACACATTGTAAAAATTACGTTAATTATATTATAGTTAGGTATAAAGTCGAATGTTAGAAACATTATTTTATAATTAGGTGAAAATTAAATTTTATGCATGTCTTTAGTAAGTCACTCTGTTTTTTTTTTATTCTGTGATTATGTTAAATTTGTGTACTATTAATATTTAATTACATCACTTGTAATGTACAAGCTGTGGCTGCCTTAAATAGATTTTTCTCTTAAGACTAAATTAATATAATTTGTTATTTGTAAATGTACGTATCTAGTGTAAAAATCCCCGGCTATCTGTTATTAAATAAATAAATAAATAATATAAGTTTGATCTGAAGCCGCACAAACGGAATATTTATTGGTTATTTCCCAGTAAAACAATGATATGATTAAAAAAAATTACACGTTAGTATAACAGCTTCGAAGAACTGGTTTTATGTACCTCCGTTGCGACGTGAAGTGGATGTGAAATGTAAACAAAGAAGGTGGCACGATGCTCGTAATGCCTTTGCCCATTACTCGCGGACGACCTGCGGGACGACACGCCCAAAAGTATCCGATGACGTCACAACCGTTCAAATCAATTGTGTGCAGAAATAATAAACGTAAAATCTTTAATATACAATACGCAAATGTCAATCGTCAATTTTTATATAGATATATGGTATTAAATTGAAAGGCGTTTGTCAACCCGGTGAGACGGGAGTAATTGTGGACTTTTCATGGACAATCTGCCGCCATGACGGCGTCGCTTTGTTCCTACGTTATATGAGAGAACGATTAAAACTAGGCTAAAAAACTCAATCAACTTCTGCCTCATTGTTACTTACAACATAATCTAAAATTTAGAAGTGTAGCCCGTCGATTAAATGCTTATTAGGTGAAAATTTAATCGAGTAATGCGTAAATAAAATTTTGAAAATTATTTTAGAATAAGAAACGTGTAAATTGTACTTAAACAAGATACATTTCAATTCGACTAAAGAAAACGTCTATTTCTAAAACTATTGATTAAAATAGTGCCCATGTGTTTTTTTTTCTGGTTCTTCATAAAGAAATCGAAATTTTTGGATTTAGCTTTGGAATCACTCGTCAATTCGAAAATGCCTATGTAGGCCATGTTGAATAAAATATATTTGGAATGATGAAGTTGTCTTTGCCAGTTTGTCCTATAAACAGTTAAGTTGTACTGAACTGGTTAAGGTTATCTACTTTCTAAATGTAGCGGGCCTCGGTGATAAGAAATAGCGGATACAGTCTGTTCGAAGTTAATAATTGTTTAGGCTGTTATTGTGTCTAGATATTACTACTAGCTACCTAAGTAGCACCTGTAGTATGGGTTAATAGATATCGATATACATACAAAGATATTTTTTAATAAATTTTTATATATTTAAATATAGAGAGTAACGAGAATGACACTTTGTAACATATGGTAGTAGTAAATGACAGTGGCGATACAGTCTACCCCCTAGTTTGAACAAAGAATGTTCCGACATTGACAATTCGAAAAAACGTAAGTTCTGTATTATATAATCAATTACACATACCATCATAGAAAACCTCTAAATCGTAATAATTTTTCTTAATAATACGTCATTTATTTAGAAAGTGATAGTTCCCAAAATTTAAGACCAGTAATCTGAGATGATACAGATTTTTGTTCTTGCGAAATCTCAATACTGAGAGAAGAGTTTTCGTACGCCTCGTGTTGCGGCCAAAACACATTCCATTAGTATCTATATACTCCAGAATTCGCAATCCATCCACCATATAATCGATACTCGTGGTTATATTGAAATATTAAGGAGGAATAAAATAAAAAATTTGAATAGATACTCATCCTATGAAGAGTTTTCACTCTTCTCAACGTTTAAAAATCATTTTTAAACAATTGACTGACAGCGACATTCTTGAAAACCGCACGGAAAATTACGCGTTACGCCGCAAAGGAAAAATAATATTCTAACCGCGAAAATTCAACCGCCATTGCGTGCAACCTAACACCCTGGCGATATGCACCGATGACGTCACAGAGGCGCGCTGCTCGCCCGCCAATCAGAGCCGAGCATCGCAGGGGCTCGTCAGGGTCACATTGAATGTATGGTCGGCTTGTGTCCGTCGATAATAATTCATTTATTGAGTTGAAATACCAGTTATTTATCGAACGGAATGTAAAATTCCAGAGATATATACTTTGTAGATTTATATTTTTCTTTTTGGTTATTACCGGTCTTGTAATTAACGATTTTATTTTGATCTTAAGTAGACACAATCATTTAAAATATAACATGTAAAATTTGAATTTTAAGGAAGTTAAGTTATCACTAACTTTATAAAATAAATATGATTATGATCATTATATTCAATTTAGACAATCATTATAATACAATTAACATCTATTTGATTTGAATATTTTTCGAACAGGTACCTAGTCTATTCTGTTACTATATTATATTTTAGGAGTTATAAAGCGCCAAGTAACTTGGCTTTCAAAAATTGACCTATGTTTAGCAGCGGAATTAGGCTGTGAAATTGAGGGCCGAGGCAGCCGTTTATTCACCTAAGTAAACTTGCGCCGACTCTCTACACCGCGACATAGAAAAACGTTCTTGATAATTTTAACGCCATCTATTGGCGTAAAGACAAAACTTTACTTGTTTAATGGCGGCTATAAAAATACGGGGCAAGTTTTTTTTTTTGTTACTTTTCTAATATAAATATCGGATAACTGTAGTAAATTAAAATAATTATTATGATTTACTTTTCAAACAGTAATTTTGCATTATGTCTTCTGGTACAATTTCCTTTTTTACTTTGATGTCATGCTAAAAACCCATTGTTGCGAATATTTAATAAATTATGTCATTTATCGATTCAAGCCTTACGTTAAGGTAATCCATGATGAAATCAATTTGCTAATTTCCGTTTTGTTTAATCGCAAATACCATAACTAAAATAAACAAACTTAACGCGTTTCGCCATTATAGGTGGCAACCTCCGATATAGCGGGTTGGACCACTCGACGTAGGGTGACGCGTTGAGATTGTATTTTAGTCGTAATATATGCGACTAAACGAAACTGAAATTAGCGGATCAATTTTTGGTTTATTTTTAATAAATTGTATATTTACCGTTTGAGGCGCAATGACGT
The DNA here is from genome assembly GCA_018245475.1 of Pharmacophagus antenor. NCBI lineage: Eukaryota > Metazoa > Arthropoda > Insecta > Lepidoptera > Papilionidae > Pharmacophagus > Pharmacophagus antenor. The sequence goes on along the minus strand of DWQX01007448.1, from coordinate 3,126 downwards.
TTTTAATACTGAACTTACATAGACGCGACCGCGACCATTCATTCGTAATTATTTTTTTAATGCTAGACAATTCATTATTTTTTTTTTAATTGCACATATTCCGCGTCAGCTATGTTTCTATTACGATTTTTCCCGCCAAAAAAAGACTCCTATATTCTTTCAATGCGTTTCATCGGCATATCTATCAAGAGATTATATTTTAAAGAAAATACTACGCATCACTTTATGCAATACTAAGAACTTACCATGAGGTTATATATTTATCAATTACATTCAAACAATAAAGAAAAGCTCAAGAGAAGGAGCGAAATAATTGTGGCACTTGGCAGTGAACAGCAAAGGCTTCATTACATTTTTACGTCTGTGAAGTTCGCCGATTCGATGATGTCACGATTGTATGAGCTCTGTCGACGGAGCCCTGGGAGAATTTCATGACGACTTGATTATATGTAGTTAATATTGTTTTGGTGTTGTGCCGCATAACGTCGATTATCGATGTCGATAGACATGTAGCGCGATAACCTAACTCGTGATGATTTTTAAAATTACAAAATAAAAATTCCCGGGTTATTTTTTTTATGTTTATTTTAATCTCTAGACTAAACTCAAACTCAAAATTCTAGTATTTTTTTTATTTTCACGGACCTTGTAGAAACGATTACACTGACCCTTAGAAAAGTTTGTCACGTTATGGAACTTAACAGTGGGCTTGGGGACTTTACTATTTTTTAATATACGACATTGATTTCACACTTTCTTAAAGTATTTTTAATTAAATGTTTAATAAATTTAACATACTGATCTTAAGATTTCTGCTGGGTAAATAGTTGGTCCATAATGGGACATTAATGATAACATAAACTATGAACAAAACTAATGTGATATAGTAAATAATACTCGACGGATATATCTGCGGGCAGCACACCAAAGCGAATCAATTTTCTATCGAGATTTACTCAATTAAAAAATCGATACATTTATTTAGTATTACGACCTCTTTTTTATCTTATATTTTTTTCTTCCATACACTCCTAATAAACATTTTAAAATGTTTCCATTTGTATACGCTTAAGAGTTTCGAATATCGAACGGTCAGTTCGAATCTAATTTTCGTATCGGATTGACCACGAACTAAGGCTCCCCGCGGACCGAGCGGTCATTAGCACGAAACGTACGGACGGCGACAATGAAGTCCTTCATGCACCTAATGATACTTTAATTACGTAAATCGCAATAAATTAGTGTAATAAATGTTTAACCCCCATTTCTACGCGAATACCAGACCGCATTTTCCGATGGCAGCCGCATAGACACGTGTCTTTGCACGTGTTTCAAACAATTAACGTCTAGGGCTTCTTGGTACGTGGCGTCGGGACATAAGACGTAGCGTTTCATAAATTGCTACATAGTTATACGAGTAACGTATACGAATAATGAGAGATGGCCAATGTTACGATAGAAAAGGCGTTTAATAATTAAAAAAAAAAATAATACGTTGCCATACTCACGAACGTAGAATTGGAACGTATGGGAGTGTTTACCAGAATATTTATCTTTTTTACGTTTACATAATAATTAAATAGAGTTAAGTTATCCCTTGCACCAAGAAGCTGAGCTACATGTGACCTAACATGAATTCGTTCACAGCGGAAATTGAGACTTATGTCTAATGCGGCAGTAGACATTTTTAATCGCTTCTGAAACTAGTCTTTAATTTTTAATCGTGATATTACTACCGTTGTCCGTATAGAGAATGCAAAATATTTAGTATATAAACGTTACTGACGAGTGAGATGTGTTGGTATCTTCTTCTATATCAACGAGGGAAGAGCGGAGCAAGCCGGATTCGAATAATTATTTCACCCAGAATACTCTGTCTCTTTCTCTCACATGTATCATTGTTAGAAACAATGTGACGGCTAAGTTAGCTAGATTAAAAAAAAAAAACTATACCACCATCCAAAGTACAAAGGTAAGTGGTAAACGATTGTGTAAAGGAGGCAGTTGGGATTGTCGTTTTCAGTTAACACGTTCCCTGCCACGTGAGGCGTGTATACCCCACGCTGAAATCACCTATGAAATAGTATTGACGATGTGTTATCTAATATAATAACTTTAAGCTTAAAACAACTACATAGAACTTTGATCCGAACCAATGTTTAGTTAAATAGTTAATGGCCGAATGAAGGATTGTCGAATTATATTCTGTATGCGCCTGAATAGATCGCAAGGGAAAATAATTCAAAAAACGCTCAGTCAGGGAAAGTGTTAACTGTTAATTTTGGTTTTACTTCAACGGATTTCATGATAGTCAAACGTGAAAGTCGTTTGCATGTATACTTCGTCACTTAATATTAACACATTTCACATGTAAAACTATAGAAAATTACTTGAAATAGTACCTTCTTACTGTGTAGTCCAGTATAAGTAACTTATGTACGGCATTAAAATTTCCGTCTCGCTCGCCGACGAGCGGGACTGAAACAAAACTCGCACACCGCGTACACTAGATACACCAGAATACCCGGGCGCTTCTCGCCCGAGAGCTCACGGATCACCGGATCCGTGGGCCAGTTTCCATGAAGCTGTAACAGTCGTCAAAAAGACTAACAGCGCAAACTTCACCGAATGCAGCAGCCAGCAGCAGCAGCAGCTTCTCGCCTCCGCGGATACCGTAACAGGCGAACGATTGTCGCGGGCCCGCGCCCCGATTTCGACAATCGCGTAGCTCGCCACTTGACAGTTAGACTAAGCCAGCTTCTCAGGCCAGAGTTATGTAGTGGGAGAGCTCACGGATCACCGGATCCGTGAGCCAGTTTAGATGAAGCTGTAATAGTAGTAAAAAGACTAACAGCGCAAACTTCACCGAACCCAGCCGGCATTGAAATTAATAAATCACGCAACAAAGTTTTAACACGAGAATAAAGATAAAATAATGGAAAAAATACGACATATATTGATTTTTATGTTATGTATATAAATGTTCGGGCTTGTCCCGCAGGCATGCCTCCTGTGTATTGTATATCGGATTGTAGATACATTAACCACAGTCGACGGATGTCATAGTATCTTAGTCAGCAAATCGTGGAGTGAGCAATTCAGTGGATGGGGGACTGGAATTGAATG
>DWQX01007447.1:0-10103 GCA_018245475.1 Pharmacophagus antenor | reverse complement strand
CCCGCGTGAGCGGGCCCGCCTGTGTCCTCCCCCAGATGGTCGGGGGAGGTGCAGCCGTGGACGCAGGAACTGCGTCCCCAGGCGGTGCAAATGCGTGCAATGCGGGCAGCGTCGGCGTCCCACCACCGGTGTGTACCGGTGTGTTTACCGGAGTGTAGTCGCTATACGCACTATAGCTCCTTGAAGCCACTGGTGAGAATTTGCAGAACGTCTGCAATCAGTGGAAAAAACCTACCTCCTTTCCAGGCAGACTGGTGAAATTCCAAGGTCATAACACATTAGATGCTACAACACACCCACCACACATCTATGGACTGGAAAATTGGTACAAATTAAAATAGAATTAATCTTAATATTAAATAAAAAATTCCACGCCGAGAGAAGCAGGCTAGAGACGGCTAGTGACTTCATAATTTTAGTACATATTTGTGCTTGAATAGACAAATCCGCACTTTTGTCACAAAAATATGTATTTTTTAACTGCGATTTATCTGTGATATCTGAAAGAAGAATTTGTAAAATTTTTCACAATGTTTATATAGGTAAAGTTAAAGTATTCGTTCTGTATCCATTGGAAATATACAACATTTTTTTTTTTGCCAAGATTATATTGTTCGCATATCCGAACCAGATTTTAAATTCTTAGTACTGTTTCTGAACTAAGTTTTAAAGTATAGACACGCAGTGTAACATGATGATAACATATGATTTCCTTGCGGCCAATCACAAAAAACATCCAGGTATTTGAATAATAAAAACTTATTAGTGCATGTACAGTAATGCTTAGATATTACTATGAATTAACACCACACGTTACGGGTAATAGAAAATATACAATATTTACATGTAACGACTAATATTAAAAAAAAAGCGTTACGTATTACTTACGTTCCGCTTATTTCTAACACTTTAATTTTTTTCATACTTACCCTGTGCTCACTCATATAACATAAACACAAATATTTACAGGCGACGAAATCAATTCTCACACCGGTGAATAGTCGTGCGTAGAAAATGATTGTGGTTTATCATGTAGACACAATGTTTGTCTGAAAGCTAAAACCCAACCGACCGCAAATCAAATATAAAATAAATTGTTTATTTGTAAACATCGCGTTTGGTAATTCATAACAGATATATTTTTGAGCAAACAATATTATGTCACCAAAAAATAAAACCCAAAATAATTAAAATACTACATTTGAACAGAAATTATGAAAACGAGCGTAATCAGTAATTTTACTTTCATCCTTAGGGTTAAAAACTTATTTTCTTTAATTTTTGTGATGTAATGCAATTTGTACGTAATTGTTTCAATTATCTGATTTTTCTATCTGACCCACCACAGTTGTTATATATATGAATTATTTTAAAATCGTAAATATCATAAATTCTAAGTGAAGAAGTAGTGTAGCCGACCACTATCACGTGATGTTTATACCGAAAATGTAGAGTTCGCACGTTTCTGTACACATTATACAAATACCTTGTTGACTATTTAAAAAAAAATTATTAATGTAGTAAGATGTCCGATAAACTCAGTTCAACAAAATTATTATAATCATTGTCTACTTGGGAATAAGCTTCTTATTGCTTCTTGAAATTCGAGTCGGTCTTATTGATTTTTAACAACCAGTTACTATTGTATAGAAAAGAATAATACTTACTATTTTACAACATAACTATGAGGAAAACAAGACTTTTAGACCTGGCGATTAGACCGTTAAATCATAAATTGAAAAGCGAATAACATAGACTGTCTTTGCCAACTGTTTATCTGCAAAGTGGAATCGAATGCGGGCATGATCCGACTGGTTCATAATAATGGAGTACAGATGATAGAAGGATCTCGCCTGTATAAGTAGCACTCTCCTATTTTCAATGTGTTGCTATAGCAGCTTTAATGTGTTCTAGCAGAGCTGTAAAATGATGACTAGCTCACCAATGGTTGCTTCACAACCTTTAGTCGCAAATACACCTAGCGTTAGGTAACATTAAGGTCAAGTGTTGATCTACTGTCAATTAATAAACACAATACTGCACCATAAATGATTATATCTTGATACAATGTTATTATTAAGAGAAATAATAACAACCAAATACTGAGAAAAAAAGAAGTTTTATGGGAGAATTGGTAATAGATACGCAACCATATGACGTTACAGAGTTTTGCTCGGCTCGAAAGACATCGATTTCTCGATGAAGGAAATCACAGATGTGTTCTTGCCTTGTAAGGGAAAAATTGTGCGCTTATGGTATTATTAATACATGATTTTGCCTCAAGCATAATATTTATTTTAGGCTTTTTACCACTTCCTATTATTAATAACGACACTTTACTTTTTTTTATAACTATATTAATATAAAAGTATGTCAGACAATTTTCGTGAGAAGTTTTAAAATACATATATATTAGAACTAATTTATTACTTCTTACAGTTTCTGCATTTTATAACTTGCTATTTGTATTTCAATGTAAGAACCGAAGATCAAACAGAAAAAATTTAGTAAATAAAGTATTTTTTGAACAATTTTCATAATGTTACAAATCTAGGAATTTAAAGAAATATTTAACTAATACTGTGGTATCGTATGAATTTTACTAGCTAATGTAAAAACTCAGAACACGCTACTTTTTCACCGAGTAAGCTTGTTATAAAAAATTACTAGACGCATATTAGTAATTTACTAGACGCTGTGAAGTGCATAATAAAATTTTAACAATTACAATTTACAACAAGAAAAATATCACTAAGCACAGTCGATTAAAGCTTGAAAGCATCTTTTAGGTTTTCTACTGTATTTTCAGGAGTCCTTGTATCAAGAGAACTGACGCTTGCATTAATGGATATAAATGTGTGTGGATGAGTGTTTAATGTTTTAGTGTTGTGCCAACTGGAAATATTTTTTTGCATTAATATAATATTTATCTAAACTTTATCCTTAATTTCTATTACAAAGTAGATATATTTATTAAAATGTAATGATATTTTCTACAAAATGTGAAATTATCAAACATTGAAACATTTTATAACAAACTACAAAAGAGTAGTGTTTTTATTCAAAATTTAATTAATACTAGTATACTCAATAACAGGTTACTGGATGATTTGTACCTACTTTTAGAAATAATAATTTTAAATAATTGCTGAAATAAACATTAGTGAAAACATTTTCGTGTATCAAGACAATTGCGATCTCTATTCATGCATTAATATACAAACATTGTTTTTCGGAGTCTTATTCATTGCTAGGCCTTGCTTGAAGGCGGTCATCCTTGTTCTTTTATTTTATTCTATTGTACTTGAAACTTGAGCTAACTAGAACTAATGACATGGTGTATATAACTTCTCTTTTCTTGTGTTATTTTATGTACTTAAGAAGAAGGAGGGGAAAAGTAATATTTAGTCCTGACACCACTCCGAAGTTTTTACATCTTTTGACCCTTGTAAATACCGTTTTTCTTCTAACTTTAGAGTAAATCTACGACAGGGTGAGTAAGATTTGGGGGATAATTAAAGTTATGTGGAATTACTAAAGCCGCATTGGAGTTTGCTTCCTGCGTATTATAAGAGGTCCTAGGATATCCTACGAAACGCGCAGTACCCCTTTAAACTTCGCTAAAGCACAACCTAGAGAGAGGCATAGGCCTCTCTGACACCGTTGCTGTTATGTCTATGAAATCCTAACAAGCTCTATTGTTATACAAGCGTTGGTTTATTGCCTAAAACAATTAACAAGTTCTCATTATTTTAACATAATTAATCGTAGTTTAATAACTAAGACACGCTTACTCTGAAACGAAATTGTAAAAAAATTTAAATTAGTCAATAAAAATTAATTGAGGCTTAACTTTTTAATAGGTATCTGATTGAATTTGTGCATAAATTATAACGATAGACTGTTCATGTTATATCAAACTGACATAGTGTCTATAATTTCCAAAGATTTTATTTAACTTACCGCATTAATTCCATTAGGGAAAGGAAACCATATGGACAATTAATTTTTTTTTATCAAATTTATTTTAGTATTAAATACTAAAATAAAATGTTCCATTATTACAACATAAATAAATGTGATGTGATATGAAAAGATAGATATTTGTATACATAAACAAAAGCGTTGTTACAGTGATGAATTTGAATAGTAATTTACGTGCTTGAAAATAAATGATTGAAAGTTCTTGATGATGTATATTTGTATTTGCAACACTTGCTTTCTGTTTAGACTAACGGTGAACAACCACAGTACGTTAATTAGTTATACACTTTAGCAACTTATACTGTTAGATACACATTAAAATTATTATTAAAGTATTGTGAACTCTCAGGTTCAAACTATATAGATTTAGAACTGTTGAAATATTTTTATTTCAAGTGTAAATTTCAAATTGCCGTAGACTTAAACATAAAACTTGACTGTGAACATTATAGCAATATATATAAAGAATTTTATAGTTGGCCATTGTAAAGGTCTATGGCGAGGGCCGGATGTCATTAATCTACTGAGTGACTCAGTTAATTTTTAACCACGAAAAGTAGTCAAAGTAAAATTTATAGACACAGCGTTAAAAAAATAAAATTCGTGCTTATCGTTCCACGTTTAAGTGTTAAAACAATTTCCTATAGTGTAAGCAATACTTACGACTAATGTAATAAAAGATGACGTCATGACTCCTACGAACTAAAATAAATCATGAAAGGTAGAGTACAAAGAGCATCGTTTGTGCGGAAAAGAGTTTGTGTGTATCGAGCAGTGAGCTAGGGTAAACTTCCGTGACATATTGTGGTTAAGGTATTGACGCTGCGTTCTCGACATGCCGGTGGGTTTGTACGTCAAAATTCATAAGATGGTAAAAATCACTTAAAATAAAATTGAACTGGTTATTATAATTTTAACTCTAAGTAGTAAAATGTAAAGTTTCATTTCATAGAGGATAACTAATTTAAATATCTTATGGCAATTCTCCTATGTTATAATTCATCAGAACTATACGTATACCATAGACATCCCACGAATGTATTGCAGGGCGTGTCAACGTATAAATTCCGTTCAATACGGCGTACCCATTCTCAGGAACTAATGAGAACCGTGAGCCATTAGTAAAGTGGATGTCTTTACTAGAAGCCTGTATATGTTTGTACTTTGTATAGTAACCAACCTTAGAATATAAACGAGTTGGATAACATATAACAATGAAGATTAATTATTTTAAGTTTATTGCTTCTGTTAAACATTTTTAAGTTACAGTTCAACCAACCATATATTTGTATATTAGGTTAGTGAAAAAGTTTAATGAAGGGAATTTAAGGATTTATTTTTATTTTTGGTCTTATTATTATTCTATTACATTATGAAATCGGCAATAAAGTTGCTCATGCATTACGTCTATAAAAATAATAAATGGTATAAAAAAGGTTCCAAACAATCCGTTTTGTGTTATTTATTATTTTTTTGATAAAAGAGAAACGGCGCTTAATTCAAAAAAATACTTTTTCCTCTATTATTTAATTCATATGTTATATATTTTATTTCATGTAACAGTCTACATTATATTACTTAAGTCTTTTCTGCTATTAATAATCAGTGACCATTTATTTGTTACTATTTTTGTTATTTATTATTTTAGCTGCTCTCATTGCTATATTATAAAAATATATAGTATAAATATTCAGCCACGGGTTGAATAGCAGAAAATGTCATTGGTGGTACTGCCTCTGTTTTACACGTTTATTTTGTAAATTACAATAAATTTCAATAAATACTGGATTGTAGTAAAATAACACAATTTATTAATCCAAGCGACGTCGTGCTGTGAAGGCATAATATCACTTGAAAATGCCACGTGTAGTTGTGAAACACGATAATATTCTAATTTATATGCATATTTCCGATTTAAAAAGAAGCTGAAATTAGCAATAATTTTTTTGTTGTTTGTGCAATAACGTAAAACAATTTATTTTTGTAAAAATTTCAATAATGTGGAAAGAAAATAAACTGCGTCTTTACACCAAGTTTTTATTTCGAAAAGACTTTTACAGTAAACTTTCAAATGATCCTTGAGAAGGAGTGAATTTTTGTCAATGTGGATTTCCTTTGTCATTACTAACAGGCTTTCTATTATCTGGTCCCAAAGATAAACAAGCCTGATCTCTAATAATTTAAATACATTTGATTTTATAAATTTAGTCTGATTTTAATCTTACACTACAAAAAAATAATTATCAAAAATAAAAACAATAACAATAGTGGAGAGAGAAAAAGACAAGGAGTTTAATATGTATCTGATATTTTTCAACTATTATACATTTTTAGGAAATACATAAGATACGCTTAAATAAAGGTTTTCTTAACACTAATATGATTAATTAAAAATAACAGTTTTATCAAATAATAAAAATCATTAGAGAAATATTAGTGTGGGTGAAATAAACTTAGATATACAGGTTGTGTTTGTATTAGTGAGTGACGTCATGAGACCGAAATAATTACTGACAGAAACATAAAATCCACACCATCCAGATAATCCAGCCAAACCTAATAAGAAAAGTGTTGATTTATTTAATTATTGTATTCGTACAGAAATAAACAGCTCCATCTTCCAATCTTTTTTATATTCACTACAATTTAAAAATCACTAATATATATAAAACAGAATCGTCTTAATTGAGATGTGAATACTAAATTTTAACTATTGTTCCAATCTATTGATTTGCCCCCGATCCTTTGTCTAATATGTATTAGCTTCTTCATTTACTCAGATAATGATACTGTACATTTTATTTCTTAAACTACTCTCAGATTATTAGAATTTGATTAAATATTTTCCAATAAATGCGAAAAAAATGATTCCCTCATTTCCACTTTTTTTTAATCGCAAATATTACGACTAAAATACAATATCAACGACAATATGTCGACGTCGTGCTGTTGAACATACCAGTATATAGCCTGAAGATAACACGTGTAATAGTAAAACGTGTTTAGATTGTAATTTAAATGTAATCTTTGCTTTCAATAAAAAGTGGGAATTATTACATTAATTTCTGTTTTATTGGGTCACGATGCAACACAAAGTAACACTTGAATCAATAAAACAGTCAAAATAAGAAAAAGTTAAGTCAAATAGAGAAAACGGTACGGAACACAATACGGACGGTTATCAGTAAATTGTCAAGTTATTGCAAATTTCCTAAAGCCTACATACCAACGCTTAAGCTATGAATAGATATTTGATAACGGCTTTTGTTACTAAACGCTTAAGTTTACTTTAATCTAATTAAAGCTATCCAAGCATTCAGTTCCTTCCCGAATGTTATCCCAGATACCATTGCTTTAATCTTCCTCTAATTCCAAACTATAAAATATTTAATGCATATTAAAACAGAAACCTATTATCTAATTATTTTTAATTGCCACTACAACAGTTTAGAAATGTGCACGGAGTATTGAACTCGGAAATAAGTTCGATTTTAATATAAAATATAACATAATTGAAAAGATTTTCTTACTCGTATTAGTTTAACTATGAAGCGCACGGCAAAGTTTCTCGTGATATCGAAGATATTTTCTACTACGACTATCTCATTAGAGATAAAAAATTGATCGTTTTTAAATTTATATAGATAGCTCCGAGTTTATTTATTGAATATCTCGTATTACTCTATATTACACTTTATATTGAAGTCTAATTATTTATTGAATTTAGAAAGTTAGGTATTACTAATAGGTTTTAATTAATTATAGCCCCACAAACCGGACAATAAGGTAAACGTTAACTGACATTCATTAATATAAATGTATCATACAGATTAAATCTTTAAAACATAGATAAAAAAATCTCTGCAACTTTGTCGATTTAATTATCATTCTCCAGCATCGGTTAACTAGACTTAATTTATTTTAAAATATGATTTGGAATATTATTGTTTTTATTTGCTAATCCGTAAAAATAAAGAAAAAGAAATTAAGTGCTCAATACTACAATTAAATTTAAAGTTTAAAACACAAAAAATTGTAAAAAAAACTTGAAAATTTTAGGTAACACTGCGACAAGAAAATTAAAAAGCTCATTATCTTCCAACGGCTATGACAACTTTTTAATTTTCGTAACAAAAAAATGTATCCAAATTAGACCAGCTATAACGAAACTACCATGCTATTTTCTGTCTATACAACACATCAAAACATGGAGGGAAGGAGATTGTGATTGAAATTTAAATAATTGAAATGAATAACAACGATACACGTTGCTTTTTAAAATGTTTTCTGTCGACTTCCATAGAAGTTACCAAAAGAAAATAGTAAAAGGGATGGTTGTACGTGTAACATTACACCGAATTAGCATTGGATATGCTGACCCTGGCAGGTTGTTTACTTAACAACTTCACAAGATTTAGGCGATCAATTAGGTTAACATTAAACCTGTTTTATAAACTAAACCGTAATAATCGAATATTAAAAAATATCACTGTAATAAAAATATTTAATTTTACTTTAATTAAAAATTATCCAATTTCTTTTCGCACAGTATACATTATTACATATAAACGGCAATGTGTTTATATGTATGTATTTTCTTATACGCTATTTGAGTAGTCTTCTTAATAATTCTCGAATATGTTCATTACAATACTACTAATTAAGGTTATCATCAGCTACAGTATTATAATATACTATTTGTAATCTGCTTTATATAGAATTCTTATTATAGATTACAAAATTACAAATCTGATGACAAGAAGTTCTTAATTACACGCACATTTACATTCTTCTGCAGACTGTACCGATTTAGTCTTTCTTTTTTGATTTAAAAAAAATAAACAATAAATTTTGACACCAAGGATGCGTAAAATGGAAATTCTTCAGTATTTGAGTTAAATTTGATCTTTTTTTTTCAGGGTACATTTATCATCACAGCAATCATGTAAAAGCTTATTATTTATCCGATTATGTTTATGGTTCTTTTTTTATTTGAAAATGTAACCTTTGAGATTTTAAAATTATGTAGTTATAATAATCATACATTTACAAACGCAAGCTTATGTGTGTTTCAATAAATTGCAGCGACTATTGCTCGTTAGAAGTTAATATTATTAAATTTTAGCAAGAAATAATTGAAAGTCAATGTTGCTATAATTTTGCCTTTCAGTTCAATCACATTATGACACAGAGGCTATTTGAGCATGCTTATTGGAGTTACGAGTGTAACATACGTTGCAGTTACAGCTAACCAAGCGGTTGAAAACGACTGAAATAATAATTAAGATTTTGTTACGCTCCGATAACTGTTAATGTAATACGAATGGTAACAAATGATAATATGTTATATACTTTTAATATCTTCTCTATATAAATAAATAGTATAGATAATCTTAAACTATAAAACATTGCTTAGAGAAATAGGTGACTTCTAGAAATATAATTAACATTGTGATTCTTGAATAATGTTGTTCGATATTAATAATGTCTTGAGAAAAAGCGTGTTATGAACAGACTTCCATATTTAGAAAACTTTAGCACGATTAGAAATGAATGTAAAGAATCATTCTATTAAATAAAGAAATTGTAATTCAAAAATTTAGTAATCAGAAGGTCTATGAACTTTATGGAAAAATTTGTGCAACATCCCTATTTACTTAATACATTAATAAGTGTTAAGGACCCGTCTCATAAAAAAATCTTATCAGTAGATATATAGCAGTAGATTGATACATCTATTTAGATAATGTACATAAATTTATATATGTAGACAGATATACTATTTCAGTGCACGACAAGGCTCATGTGCTCATCATACAAAAGATGTAAAGAGGCCGCGGCGCCACCGGATGCGTTTAACTTCAGCGACATATTATGAGATTCGTTTTTGTCTCCACATTTGTAGTATTCCTGTCAAGAGAAAAGACCTAATGTCCTCGGTTTATAGTCGTGTCAATAACACTTATGCTTCAAGACAGTATTGGTTCAATAGTATAACTTGACATACGAAGGACTATTGTATATACATAAAAATTTTAATAAAGTGCCGAAGAAAAGATGTTGCCAGACTGTGTAGTGCCAACAGCCAAACATGGTGGAGGCTCTATTATGGTCTGGGG
>DWQX01007446.1:0-10106 GCA_018245475.1 Pharmacophagus antenor | reverse complement strand
AGCGAGAAAATTAGTACGAGTATGAGAGAAGAAGAAAGGAGTAAAAGCGAGAATAACATATAAGAAAATAAAAAAAAAAGAAAAGAATAAGCCCTGTCCAAACTTAATAGGGGGAACGAGAATTAAAAGAACAAAAAAAAAAACAAGTTTACAACGTCAAAATACTCACTTCATTTTTTGCCCAAATACAGTAGATTGCAAACCGTGTTTACTCAGAATACAACACAATGTTTATTTTTCAACGCGAAGAAGAGGGGAAATTTGTATGATTTAGTAGAACTGATAAGAAGGGAACTCAATGCCATGGACAAATTAAGCTTTTTTCAAACAGCAATACGCTAACAGTAGGTCTCAGTTTTACGTGTTATTAAGTGACAAATGTAGGTGGTAGCTAACCGTGCGACCATCCAAACTCCATTACTCATTTATTTACACACATCCACATGTACTTACGGTTACATTTTTATTGCATCTCTAAAAACATACGGACACGACACGAGGCATATAAATCTTGAGTGCTAAAATAGTAAAAATGAAATTAACGAAGCATGTATAGTGGGAAACAAAATAATAAAAAATAAATAAATTAATTAATACGGCCATGGAATCGAATCACCGTTCTCGACATATACTGCGTGCTCATTCAAAGCAGTTAAACAAAAATACGTTGACGAGGCAAGCTGCTCATCCGCTAACATTTTAGATGAATTCTTTTATCATCGGTCATGGGGAAACAACTTAACTCATGTTAAGTGACAATGAGGTCGTATACGATGAACCACGTTCGCTCCGACTACACCTCGCTTTCACGTGTATTATTGCCGAATCGCAGCAACACTATTACGGCGGCAAATTGACAAGGATAACGGGTAACTGGAAAAGAAGTTTCGTAAAACCTTACCAAAACAATGACTCTACACGTTAGTGTATAGAGTAGGCCATAGGGGACCCGTGGCATGGGAATGGAATTGCAGGATAAACCAATGCGCCAGATAACTAACGTAAATAGAACAAGATGAAAGAACGTATTACGTAGATGTTAAGAAGTAAAGTAATATTAAAGAATGAATGACAACGATAAAGAGATTGGAGGTGCGGAACGAATGAAAGGAAAACTTATCTCAAATGTTAACCAAGGTCCGTGATCACGTTCGTGGGACGGGGAAAAGTGGAAAAGAAAAAAAACCACTGCACCACGTCGGCACTCGAAGAAGGCTCTCGATTCGACGCAACTGTTCACTGTGTCATCGGTTTCAAAGGACTTAATTGTATATTAGTACGTTACGAAAATAATTTTGTGCGTTTGAATGGAGAAAAAAAAGTTTTAATCCCAAGTATAGAGGAGTGGCGTGTAATAATGTTGCCCTCGATAAATACTGCCTTTGTAGCTTTGCGCGTTTCGTATACGATATATATCACCGTCACGCTTCATTAATTTACGTGTGAAATAAATTATTACATTTTTAATGGACGCTAGTCGTTGGATAATGGTCGAAACGGCTGGCGTGGCGCTACGCGTGTTCCGTCGCCGCCGACGGGTTGCGGACGTTATTATCGGACATTTTCGGATATTATCGAAATCCTCCGTACGTTTGAACGGTGCGACGGCCCGTGCGGACAGCGGTGTTACCATCTGACCCTTGTTACACGCGATATTGAGCCGATGCCGCAATAACACGACGTAACCCCACAACCTACCCGCCCACCCCCCACGCCGTGACACCGCACGCCACACTGGATACTTATTAAACGGTTTCTCACGCAATGTCGTACGAGGGGCCTGATTCGATTTTAAGTGTGGCGGAATTGCAACCTCATTTCCATGTATACATGCACCGGCCCGGTTGCCTGGGAGATTATTAGAATAATTTATAAATTTTCGAGAAGAAAAGATTTAGGATTGTGTTTTTATATCAATTTCTCATTTTCGAATTTTATATTCAGCTGTATATATATTTTTAAATGATAAAATAAAGCTGTAAATGGAGAAGTGAAATATTTTCATCATCCAGTCACAGCCACCCACCGCCATACAAGTAAGAAATGGATTTTCGATGGAGGTAAGATTTTTCGCAGTCGGCTGGCTACCACCCTCAGTTTCAATCTGTCGTTATAACAGCATTTCTGTGTTTCGACAGTCATATATGTGATAGCCAGATGTATAACTGACCGAAGACGTTTCTCTATTCATCGTTTCACTTAGTTTGCGGTAAAAAGTCGTTAAATTTTAACCCAGAACCGTTAAAAAGGTCCATCGCGTCATCGCTTCTAAGTGTACATTCTCATTTACACTTCGACTCGTGCCAATCGGTCGTTTGCCAGCGGATTGGTAATAAAAGCTCAAACGTGCAACACCTGTCACATTTCGTCGTCTTAAGAAACACCCATTGACGTGTGCCACCGAATTGGAGTGGCCATGGTCCGAATCGGTTGCACGGCTCTAGGGTCGACCTTGACCTCGTTCAATCTCGCGTGCCGCACTGCTGTCGCAAAATGTCGGACCACGCCGCCGCCGAACGGATGCCTCGAGACATTTCGAAGCTACGCGAGACTGTAATGAACAATTATCGCTTAACATACTGTGTGGATACCAGCCTCATCTAATTAATCAGGTACGTCTTAATGTTTTAAGTGTGCAAGTTTTGATTGAGTAGGAAATTGTACATAAGCTTTACACGCTCACCTCGTTCCGGGTTCGATTCCCGGACCATGGTAGTAGGCTTTTTCAATACCGCCTGGCTGGCTACTACCCTCAGTGGCTGCCGCCATAGCAGCATTACTGTGTCCCGGCAGTTATACGTATGAAAGCCGGAGTTCTAGACGAACGTGCTTCGTCATCTACGGCCTCATTGTCACTTAACATCAGGTGATATCGTGAGTAAGTTAAGTAGTGTTAGTTAGCCTGTAACCGATAAAGAAAATATAAATTGTTTTTTTTTTTATTTAATTAATCTTTGAATTTACGGATATCTAACAGCGAAGGCGCCCTAGACCAGGATTTCCAGAGTCCACGAGGTATAAAAGTCGACCCCTATTAAATTAACACAAGTTCCTATTTAAAGCTTTCAAGATAAGTAGGTACTGTATTGTTTACGTAGTGTTACGCGTACTAAGAATATTGAATATTTTTATAGGAAATAGGGTTGTTCGTACTAGTGTAAAGTCTCAAGTTCGCATAAGTTGAAAAACTGGGCGAGTCTGCGTGGACGAGTCGGGGCGTGCGTCCTCAAGGCGCGCTGTGGCTTGCCCTCCGTCAAGTAAAACCACGTTCCCGATTCCGCTCACACGCGGCTTGAAAGTTCGTTTGCGTTTTGAATTCCGTTGGAGCTTGCCCGATAATCATGTAAGTATACGTTTGCTTCAGTGAGATCACAGAGTTATCACATAGCCAATTGAGTGAAGTGAAGTTGCATGATGCCCGGACACGAGAAAAACAGCCGCTTCAAGTTAGCGGACCATTACGAATGAGGGGGGTTGATCTTAAAAGTAGACAGTTTGGCCACGGGGGTAACAATTCATTTCGGAAAAGGGGTCCCATGTAATAATCAGTTTGGGGATCCGTGATCTAGACGGACGAAAACTTCTCACATCGCCTCTTCCTACGTCAGTATCATGTAAGCATCGATACGAGATATGCGTGAATTAAAAATACTTATTGCCTTATCGCAATTGGACACTTAAAATGTCTTACGGCTTGACATTTTATTTATAAGTAAGGGTTTCATAGGAGCTGCTGCTAAGAGCCCTAAGTGCGTATTTATCCCCGTAATTTAATACCTCCTTTGTTTTGATTAATTATTAACAATTCATTTGAAACGGACGCTGGACAACGCTCTAACGTTCCGGCCTCCCCATTCGGATGAGGTAAAACCGGTTGTTAGAGCGCAAACGAAATTACACTTTCTGTGTATCGCATAAGATAGCTATCGCTACGAAGCGACGAACAGACTTACGCTATTCTAGTGTAAGAGCGTCCGCCGCCGTAAACAAGACAATTAGAATTAATACTTCAACTTAAGCACTGAGATTTATTGAGCTTAAGAAAGAACGGCGCAGCGTAACCATGGGGATGCTGGATACGCTTAAATTGGAGTTATTTTCTTCTTCCTCTTTTTTTTGTATACAACAAATGTTATTTTCGGCTATGTATCCGTTTTTTGTGACTGCACGATGAACATCTTCATGCCATGGTTAATAATACGCTCCTCTCGGAACCAGACTAGGGCAACAACTGTGGTGATAGGTAACTGGTCTTTATTGCGCTACACACGATTGACACAAACACAATTGATAACTAAACGCTTGGTGCACAATTGTACGCGCGACCGCTGCGCCAACTTGCGGCAGCTCTTCTCCTGTGCGCCGCGTCGGTGTGCGAAGTTATCTCAAGTAGGTGGGCACCTGCCGTCGCCGGACGAGCGGCTCGGCGACCGAGTGCGTGCAGTTCAAGGCAGTGTGAGTGGGGGTAGAGTAATATATATTATGCGAAACAATAAATATAAATAAATGTGTTCATATATATTATAGATATGTGTATGGTATGCCACAAGACCTTAGTGAAAAAGTGCTATCTATCTAGACGAACATTCAGAAGATGGGATTATTTTAACGAGTCTTAGGCATTTACATCTGAGGTGTCTACAATTATTGTCAATAATATGGTTTAGGCGATATTATTTCACATCTAGTTCGTCCAATCTCATTTCTCGCTTTTATTCATATCCATTTTCCTTCGTTCCACAATCCATTTCCTTCTAGTACACCTCGCGCTTAAATAAAGAGAAGACATATCGTTTATATGTTTTACATTGGCATCTTATTTTCTACGTTATACTTAATCTATGACCATGATTTATATCACAGTTTTTCTTTTGTTACATTTCTTGTTTCTCTTATCACCTAATCCTTATTCTCTGTTTTATTTTTGTCCATTGTCTTTTACTAATGACTTCTTTTACAAAATTTCATAAGCCTAATACGACTCTCCCCTTCACCCATTAGGGATGGTATGCTCTTCTCCTCCACTTTCTTTCATACTATGGTCTCCAACTCGTAACGATCGATCGATATTATATGATATTTTTCTTTATCGGTTTCGGGCCAACGTTTAGCCTCGACATAACGTAATGTTAAGCGACAAGGTGGCTGTAGTTGGTAAGGCGCGTTCGCGCGTGAACCTGACTTCTTGAGTGAGCCCGAGTCATAAGGCACACCCAACTGCTAGAAACCCTATAGTTTCAACCGTCGGCCGTCGCGAGGAAAGAGTCCAAATGTGATAACGCAGGTGGCACTGCGTCGGTCTGTGGCGTCGGGCGGCGAGCGTCTGAACGGTAATAAGATTACGAGAGTAGCGCCATTTTAATTAATTGGGCATTGTGCGGGAGGCCGCGCCCCGGGAGCCGGGCCGACCGTAGCGCAACCGTGAAATACCAATTTGCGGAATCGCTCCAAGTACGCCGGCCGCGGGCGGCGCCGCTCTTTGTAAAATGAACTGCCGTTACCAGTAACAATGCCCCAATTTAAGCTGCTTAAGAAATTGCCACGATTAATAACTCGTCTCTTCTAGAAGCCGTCAACAATTCACGTGCAGCGGAATTACATGAATGTTTGTACTCGTACATACGTATAAAGTATCGTAATGTGATTAACTCGGGCTTCATTCATCGGACGATGTGGACATCTTTAAATGTAAGCATGAATAAAGAGCACGAGGCCTCCTTTTTTTTCCTTAATCCCGTTCACCCCTGTTTCGTTTAGACGGGGCCTATCCATATCGTTATAATTATTTCTTATTTATTGTTCTCGCTTTCCTTCTTCTTTCATACTCATTTTCTCGCTCTCGTTTCTTCTTTTCCATGCCTCATCCCATTTCCTTCTTTCGTACATCGCTTAAATAAGGAGACACAGATAATTTCTTTATTTACAATTTTTTCCATAAACTACTAATTTTATACATTACCATTTTATTTCTCTTTCATTCTTTTACAATTTTGTTTCTTTTATTTATAACTACTTATTAATATATATTCCGTTTTATGTTTTATTGCCCTTTGTATTTTACTATCACAAATCTGCAAAATTTTATACAAACACTTCGGCTATCATCCTCTCTCATTATCAGCACGATTATTGCTTCCCCGATTTTCTGTCCCATTCTTACCTCACACACGTGGCGTCCTTTGACTGACTCCATGGCGCAGTGATTTACCAGCTTGCCTTAAAACTCGAGGTACTTAGTTTTTTTTATATATATATATATATAGGTCGAGAAAATGACTCCACTCCACCTGATGTTAAGTGGAAGTGGAGTCCAAATGTTAAGATGGCTGGTGCCACATAAAGTTGTCACATCAGCCACCTTCGACCTGCCGACCCGCAAGGTGCTTCTTCACGCCTCGCGCAGAAGACCCAAGGTTATATGAAGGATGAAACATGAGCTGGGGGAGAGTTCCATTTAGGTATAGTACAACAAAGGAAGGAATCCGAAAATTTCTTTGTGCGCCACGGAATGGTGGTGACGGCTTGTCTACGACGCCACAGTCCCGCTCGCGTGTTTCTAAAGTAGTAAGGGGATGGTGGGATAAGGGAGAAGAGCTCTTCGGAACATTCGCCACTATACAGCCGGCAGAAAACGCATAGTGCCTCAGTTTCTGAGTCACTGAAGTAATGTAATCTGGATGTCGCTAGGATTTTCGCAACTCACCTGCCTAGCTACTGCCCTCAGTGACAACCTGTCACCATAAACGGCATTGCTCAAATATAGTATTCTGACCCAACACACTTAACCATATTTATTTTCCCATGGTCACTTAACAACAGAATGGAATCGAGGTCAAGTGTCGAACACGAAGAATGCGTAACAAACGAAAGTGGCTAAACAAGCAGCGACCAACATTCTCCGGTCTGTACGCAAGAGCTAGCCGAGTCACCATAAACAGCATTGCTCAAATATAGTATTCTGACCCAACACACTTAACAATATTTATTTTCTCATGGTCACTTAACAACAGAATGGAATCGAGGTCAAGTGTCGAACACGAAGAATGCGTAACAAACGAGAGTGGCTAAACAAGCAGCGACCAACATTCTCCCGTCTGTACGCAAGCGCTAGCTGATTTAGAGCACAAACAAAACACCCCCCGGCGCAAACAGAGGCCCCCGCGAGTGCCATCGATCAAAACCGTAATGTGTAAGTAACGCAAAGGAACGGGCAGCCGCGAGGACACGGCACGCGCGATTGATTCATGTGGCGAGGGGACAGTTATTGCCCATGTATTACTTTATTTTATCGTATACAGAATAGCCAAAAACGTCTCCATAGATACGCAAAGCGGTAACATTATGTTTCAGTTTTAGCAAGCGTGTCACGATGTTGGTGCTATTTCCACTTGATGCGAAACGAATTGGCCGATGTAACTTAAGTTATTAGTTCTTTTTTATTTCGCATGGGAAAAGATCAACTGGTTGTCAATGATTTTCACAAGTCGTAACGTTTGTCGCCGTTAAGTATATTTACACAATAGAGTATAGATGTTATTTTTTGTCTTGTTAACCCGATATATATATTACTTTACCAAGTGGCAAAACAAGGAAGAAAAGAGGATGCTAGTATGTTAGAAGACCGAATTATGAGGACCTGTATATATGTAAATACCAGCTAATGTATTTGCACAGTAAGAAAATCTTTTTATCGCTTAAGCACTTGTTCTGTTTCTAATGCTTTTCCTCTTCGCCATTAACTCACTTAGCAGTCAGGCTAGCTGGCGAAGAACTCATGCATAGGTAAGACTAACCTGTACAATACAATAATAAATATACTGTGTATAAAAAATTAATTAATAAATAAAATTGTCCTGAAATTTATTTTCGAATACGTGGATACTTCAGAAAATACCACTACATTCAAAGCCCTAAATCCTATGATTTTCTTTTATCGGTTAATAGTTACCACTATACCTCGATTTCACCGGACAACACAAGATTTACCGCAGCCGTCATCTTGACGTACCAAGCTTAGTTAAAAAGCTCCGTATACTAGTAAGCCGTTTGACTTTATTTTCTTACACCGCCTCTGGCAACATTGTTCTATACGTTCTATTGGGAAACTGGAAAAATAAGAATACAATAATGCACAAGACAACTACAGACTCGAAAAGAAAACGGTAAGAATGCGTCGGTAAATCTAATATAAATGACAACGATACCATAGCTGGTGGTGATAATGCAACGTTATTGTCCACCACAAGTGCTTTGCTAGTGACCACCCTGACGGATTTTAACAGGAGACATCAATCACCAGTGATTAAATTCCATCATAGATTTACATTGGAGCATCTTCTGACACAAAAAAAAATGTTTGAAAAGAAACCGTCTTGCCTGCTTCCGACTAACGGATCAAAGAAAACGTCTGTGCCTTTGGCGACGGTGACCACTTACCGCTAAAAACTATGACCATTAATTCGGCTAAAATAAAATTCCAATTTTTTTTTATCGATTATAACTTAACACTTGGCCTACACTTCACCTGATGTTAACTAACAGTAGTGAGGCAGTAGCTGATAAAGCGTTTTCACCTAGAATACATCTGGCTCACACGTATAGGCTCTGCCGGAACATGGCAATGCTGTTATGGCGGCAAATTGACATCGTGGGTGGTGGCTACCTATGCGAGCTCAAAAGGCCTACCACCATTCAGACTCCACAGCTTCTGTGGCCCGGGAATCGAACCCGGGACCTCCGCGTTACAAGGCAAGTGGGTAAACCACTGCGCCACGCAGGCAGTCTGTCATTTCATATATTTATAACAAAAATATTGTGAGTTAACCAATTACTGTTGTACACTGCAATATAAAACGGAACGCTTTGTCTCCCATAATTAAATATGTCGTATGGAGCGATACTCGGATATAGTATCCATTCATACCTTGTTCCGCTCGGATGTAGTATCCATTCATACCTTGTTCCGCTCGGATGTAGTATCCATTCAAACTTTGTTCCGCTCGGATATAGTATCCATTCATACCTTGTTCCGCTTAGCTTGTAGAGCTTCGTTTGCAATTGCTTAACGATATATACTCTGTACGATTACATTTATATGGAACATTTGTACTCGACTTCCCTGTTCCACGCACACACGCACGCACGCACGCACACCCATTTCCACTCTGTACTGGGAATGATGTATGTGATGCAACATAATTTTAGTTCTAGCTAATTGTATATAGTTTTAATTATTTTAATTCTTGTAATATTGTTCTTATTGTATGTATGTGTTTGTGTATGTCCCGCTTTCATACAATAAACATTTCTATCTATCCATGATAAAAATGACAATATGCTACAGCTAATGAAGTAACTTTTTTCTATCAAAATTTAGCCGAGCACTAACAGGCAGTTAAATTGAAAACGCTTACTTTTGTTAAAATCTAAGTACACGAAGTGTGCGTCAATATTTTTAATATAGAACGGTTTTCGTATTTCGTTTTATTTTTAAAAAACAAACTGACGTTTTACGCTTAACGAGAATCTCGCGCTTGCCGCCGGTTAAAATAAATAATGACGTAATTATTATATAATAGGCTGTGCTAATACAGTACACTTATTTTCTATTAGTTGATAATTGTAATAAGACTGCGCAAGGGGAGCGAACCAGCATCTGATCACCAGCTGTCCCATCTGTGGTAAGTAGAGAGATGAGACCGAAAGAAAGTGGAGGAGGGGAGCATACCATCGCTTATAGCGGAAAAGAACAGTAGAATTAGATTTATAGAATTTCGTAAAAAGGTTATTAGGATATCAATAGATGAAAATAAAACAGAGATGAATTAGAAGCTGTGAGAGACAAGAATTAAATTAAATAAAACTGTGCTATTAGTGATGCGATTAATTTAGAATCATGTAGAAAATGAGATATTAATGTAAAATAATTAAACGAAATGCCATCTTCTTTATTTAAGCGCGACGTATGCTGGAAGGAAATGTGAAATAAAATGGAAAAGAATAAAAGCGAGAAGAACGGACGAAGGAGTGAGAGCGAGATTAAGCTGTAAGAAATTTAAAAATTGGAAATGACTAGGCCCTGTTTACGCATGACAGGGGGGGGGGGG
>DWQX01007445.1:0-10107 GCA_018245475.1 Pharmacophagus antenor | reverse complement strand
GAGCCTATTGAAAGCTAACATTTTCTTTTGAATCAGTGCCGAACGATGACGCTGTGTAATACAAAATCACGCTTTAGTTATATTGTTTTAAAATAGATAATGCCTACTGTCAGGCAAAAGAATTTGAATTTACTATCGAAATAAACCCTCAACACATCGTTTGAAAATGAAAATAGAGGAAGATAACAACTAACATAATTCAGTCCAAGAACCCAAACGAATTGAGAAATGGTCAGAAGTAAAAAATAGGTACTTACTTTATTAAAATTTTACTTTGAAAATAACAATTTTACTCGCCTTCTCGAGTTGAAACCCTGATAATAGAATGTCAACGCAGCATAGCCTTTTAATTAATCTGCATTTAGTCAATAATTAACGGAAGACAAAAGCGACTATTGCTTCATGAACGGGGGAACTGATAACTTTATCAATATTCAGTAACCCGGAGCGCTTGACTGAAGACCTCTTAAAATGGAAACCATTTTAATTTAATCTTTACAGTAGGTGTCCCTCACAACTGAAACGCTATCATGAAAGGACAGGTCAACTCGCCCAAGCATTAAATAAACACAATTTAATTAAAGTACATCTTAATTTCATTTCATTTTATCCAAATTTACTGCCATTTCCAATTAATAATAAGCGATTACGGCCACGTGTTTGATTTTAGTTGTAGTTAGCTTATAGCAACGAAATGTTTCCTGGCTTCCATCGGGACTTATTGATATGAGGTAACAACGGTACATAGCTTTCTGATCTCACACCAGACATTGTCTAAGCACCATGATGTTCCAGTTTAATGGGTAATAACGTATCTATAGTATTCTCTAACGGAAAATACAAGCAGTGCCTTCAATAGAGAGATTCGAATTGATTGCTTCATACACGCAGTAATTTGCCGCCTGCTCGGGGACCTAATGCATTGTAGAGTTTTTTTTTTTACCCTCTTAGCTAACACTTTCAATAACAATCTGTCATCATAACAGCGTTGCAGTATTCTGGCTATTACATGAGAGAGTATTCTGAGAGAACATGCGTCACCTTCTTCTGACGCATATCTTATGTCACTTGAGGTAAAGTGTTAAATTGTTGCAGATAAAAATAAGTGGAGAGGTGACGCAAAACTCGTAGACAATTTATAAGATAACAATTTAATTTTTAACGTATTTATTTTAATATCTTCTTATTGTGTCGAAAGTTAAAAATAATACTAAGGCAACAGCCCGCAGAGTACTAAAACATTTTACGTACTAACCAAAACAGATTAATATCGGTATATATTTTTCGTAATTATAATTATAAAGGCACTTTGTGGGTATTAAGCGTGTGATTTATTGTATACCCCGTCCGGCTTCGAATGAGTGGGGCCGGTGTGAACCACAAATTGAGTGGTGCTTTCAACGGTTTTATGATACTTGCACGCACGCGACGTCTACCGACGCCGTCTTTGATGCAACGTTTTCCTAGGGTTACGTGCTCAAAAGAGTGATAAACGAAATCTTTTTTAGTAATATCAACGCTTTCACCGTCCGCCCCTCTGTCTGTCTGTCTGCCAGCTAGCTTTATCACACGAAACATAATAGGTACAAAAATCACATAATAAAAGTAAAATAATACTTACGAGAAATGTCCTTTTATAACATTTACCGTACAGAATCCTTCGCGGTGTTAGCCCACCGCATTCGCATTGGGACATTTATTTATGAGTTTAAAAAAAGCATAAAAGTGTTTAAGAGTTTTGAAGTAACGCTAATGTTACGTCAACGGATGAATTTTGAAATCTTCTGTTTAAAGATACCTTGGCTTCAAGAATGTGTTGCATAAATCACAGTTTTTTAAATAAACGCAATAATTTTGAATCCGTCGTCCGGTTATATTCAGCTAGTACATAACGATCAGATTCTGTTTCAAAATTGTAACATCCTTAAATATTTAATGGAATTATCTATGTTTATTCATGTTATTTTTATACTTCGCTATAATATGTTAGCTTAGTCATTACTTAGCACAGCAACTACACAGAAGGCAATTGCCACTAATAAAGACAGTCTCCGTGACGCAGTGACTTAACCACTTGCCTTCTAACGCGGAGATACCGGGTTTGATTACTGGGCTATAGAAGTAGTAGGGTCTGGATGGTGATAGGGTTTTTCAAACCCGCCTGGATTGCTACCACCCTCAATGTCAATCTGCCGCCATAACAGCGCTGCTGTGTTCCGACAGTCATATATGCGAGAGCCAGCTGTATTCTAGACAGACCACGCTTCACCTTGTATGGCTTCATTGTCACTTAACATCATCGAAATCGAAAACAAGTGTTTAGCCCATACCAACAAAAAAAAAATAGTATATAATAATCAGTTTACATTAAGCTAGTATTTAATGGAGCTTTTAAAGTGCTTCCGTGAAACTTTTAATTAATCGAGCGGGTCTATATCATGCCGCTGGCATCCGTTCCACGATGTTCCGATGCGCTATGCTCGGTTCGAAATCTTCGCGGAACTATGATTTAATCGTTGGAACATCGGAACTTTGATCTGTACCGTCCAACTCAAGGAAACTCGGTTCACCCCGACCACTACACACATATTTTGTATCTGTTTGTAGCGATGTTCGATGTTAGAATGTGCGGCCATTTTGTAACTGACAAGAGTGTTAATTATCAGTAGGCATTTATATTGAAGTAAATAGTTACCTACATACAAAAAGAGGCGACGAGGAAGACAGTATAAAAGATGGGAAGATGATACGAAAACAGTGGCCAAGAAGAGCCAGAGAAAAAGAAGAATGGAAGAAGTTGGAAGAGGCATATATCAAACAAGGACAAAGAGATACATAAAACAATAAAATGAAAAAAAAAATGTTCAAATCGACATTATAAAATTTAGTATCTGAAATTAAGACTTATTATTATTATAAATATTCGTCTTGATCCGAATGATGTTAGTCACTGTTAGTCTTATTGACGGCTTTCACAGCGTCATTGAACTCGGAGCTCGCGGATCTGGAATCCATGTTTATTAATTTATATAAATTGCGGTTAGTATGGTAGTAAACGTGACAAGTTAAGAATTATGTACCGTGTATGTCAATTTACGCTATTGCTTCATTAACATGAGTAAATTTCGAAGTCTTATAGACAGCTTAATTGTCTCTATTAAGCAGCGGTTTACCGCTTGCTTTGGATCTCGGAGGACTTTGGTTCGATCCTGCGGGACATGAGTAATGGAGTAGCACAGGATGATGGTTTCAAACCCACTAACTGACACCTTCAAAGACAAGCTGCCGCCATAACAGCACTGTTGTGTTTCGGCAGTCATACATATGAGAGCCAAAGTATTCTAGGCGGACAGGCTTCGCCGTGTACAGCACAATTATCAATTAATTACAAGTTGTGTCGAGTTCATGTGTTAGACCATAACTGATACATAAAACATATACATCAACGATCGAAAACGCTATATTTTAATGTTATATCATTCTTTCATTCGTAAAAATAATTTCCTTGTGGCCGTTCGAGACGACGCGCTAATTGTTGTTACGCGTAAGAGGCGCCGCTCAAACGCAAAGTATATTTCTTTTTAGTATTTATACAATCAATTGTTTCTACGTTCATGTTTGTTTTCATTGACTATGGACTAACAGTTTATCGCATTTTCACATGATGTTAACTGATATTGAGGCTGACAAAATGAAGCCACAATGCGCAGAATACTAAGACTCTGATGATACGACTGTAAAAACAAATTTACAAAACAAGAATCATCGTAATGTCTCTGTCAATAGTTACGCCTAACTATATTTAAAAAAATAGTTAAGCGTGATTCCAACTCTGACACCGTAAAGGGTTTCACTCCATAAACATCAATAAAATCACCCGCTCACAGACGAACAGAAAGACGGTGATGGTTTAAATATGGGAAGGAAATACAGGAACATAAAATCTCATATGTAGTTTTTTGTATATATAAACTCGAATACAGTTTGATAAATTGTATATTAACAGTATTTTGAATTAATATTTTTTCACAGCTATGAATAAATTAGTTTTTATATTTCTTAAACCTGGAAATGGCGCAGGGTATACACCGAAGACATAAAATAAGGGATATAAATCATGAATCGGTAAATCGACCTCGATCCTGAACATAGAGAAGGTAAGAGTCGCAAATTATTATCCGGCTGCCATACAAATTATCCGGGTGCTCCGCAATCCGTCCGGGTAATGCTATACGAACTCGAACCGGTTAATTTACAACGGACCGAACAAATTAATATCACAGATTTGGACCCTTGTCAGCGGGTACGGCGGGTGGTTCGGCCGTAGAGGCGAGTGTGGGAGACTGTTTTGTATCAAGCATAAAGAATAAGACCTACATCGACGAAATAATTAAAAATTATAATTTAGTGATAACCAATTTATTTTATGATAAATTGACGAATGAATGAGTAAATTTAACTAACTCTATAGCGCAGTGGTTCGCCGCTTGCTATGTACTCGGGGACATATCATTCATTTTCGGTTATGGGCTCACATTTAACCTTCATATCACCTGATGTTAAGTAACAGGGAAGCTGATGAACAGTTAATGGTGAGGCGTGTACTCGCAGAACACTTCAGGCTTTCGCGTGACTGCTGGAACACAGCAATACAGATTGGCATCGAGGGTGGCAGCAAGCTCAGTAGTTTTGGAAAACCATCCCACCACCCACACTTTACCACTAGTGTGGCTCGAGAATCGAACAATTTTGCCACGGAAGTAGTCAAAACTTAATTCTGGAGCCACGTGGATGATGGAAAATGGATGAGGGTGGATTTATTACGCGAACCCCCAGAACGTACTCTCTGCCACTATAACAGTGTGTACTGTGTTCTGGCATGTATACACGTGAGAGCCAGTATTCTGGGCGAGTCACGTTCCACCATCTATGTCCCAATCGTCAGTTAGTATCATGTGAAATCGAAATCTAGTGTTAAACCATTGCGGTAAAAAAAATTGCAAAACTGATGGTAGGAGCCTTTCCATTAATCTAGGAATTAAATAATTTAATGATGACTCTTTATTTATATTATCATAAAGATGCTTTATTATTTTAAACTAGCCTTTTTGTTTAAAGTATTAAATTCTAAAACGAGGGACATATAAAGATGTTTTGAAGAAATAAAACAATAAATTTTTACGATTTGTTTCTTCCGATAACTGTGTGGTAAAAAATCTTTAACACTACGATAGGTTGTTCAATTAATTATTTCTCAATAAAACTCTTATTTTTTTAATAACTTTTCGTTGTTTTTCGTATTAGAAAATTTAGAACTTGCAATGGAAAGAGGTTCATGGGTTTTAAACTTTACACCCGTTTTATTGTACAGGTTGTTCGTTGTATACATCGGGTAGGACGAATAAAATAGGTAACGACTCGGTCATTGGTTCCGACAAGGGTTTTTGTAAATCGTATTTTTACAATATTTTTTCGAAGTGCTCATACTGTTTTACCACGCGAGCGATGGCTGTCCATGATAATGTAACGTAGTTTTTTGTAAACTGAATAAAAAAATAATTATTATTTGGAGATAATAGTTATCTATAAATATCTATACACTCAAAAAATTTTAAATCTTAGGCTGATTAATTGATGGAATGGTTCTAATTACAAAATAAATACATGAGATTTCGAGGGTGTTGTTTGTGATGCGTAGGTGTTCACTGTTTTAGGAAATTTCACTTCTGGGGGGTGGGAGTACACATAACGGAGGGGGATTAATCTTAACCCTTTGAGTACATTTGACGAGTGAGACTCGTTATCTGCTTACTTAGGGGAAGTTACGGTGGACGAGTCTGACTCGTCATCTGAATTTGGGTAATAGGCGTTGATTTTTGCGCCACCCCACCTAGTTGGCGTTGATCGCAAACAATTGCTTAACCTTTGTTTTCGACATCTTACAGTTGCAAATAATTATTATTTCATCCCTGTTTTTTTTGATACTCTATTCTAAGATGTCTATAATTAAAAAAATAATTTTATGACAGCGAAAATGATAGTTCCAATGAAGTAGGATTAAAGATATATGAAAACAGCGATTAAAGTGAATTAGAGTGTGAAAATGATGAAAACGACATGTTTTGAAAAATACCACACGGTACAAAATTATTAGACTAAGTTCGTTCTTGTTCTTTATAAATATTTCTGTTTTGTTTCAAATATATATTTATTTACATTTTGTAATTGAAATGTTATTTCCAAAATATATTTTTATCACCAATATACTTATATTCCAAGTAAAATGTATTACTCATACATATTAATCTAGATCGCAACAAATTAAATCCGTTATGTATGCATAAGTCTCCAAATAATTCATTACCCAAAGGGTTAATATTAAATTAAAAGAAAAATTCACGCGGGGTAACAGCTACTTTGACTATAATAATATATAATGTTTTTTTATATTCTTGATCGATCTGTCTTGCCGGAAGCAGTCCAAGAATCTACCATTGCAGTTATCGTTCCCAGGGACATATATATTCAAAGTGAATAGGGACACCGTGGTGTTCTTTAGGAAATACTGAGACCCCCCCATACCGCTTAGAAAATGACTATTGAGTGGGCCTTAGTGAATAGGAGTCCCACGTAATACTGACTACGCAAAAGGATCTGTTGATTTCTCTCTTCATTACAAAAAAATATGTCATTACCTAATCAGCTTGCAAACACCATATTCCGTTTTGAAGGCCGCTTTAACCAATAAAATTACTGGGGACTACATTCATGGCGCATTGTAACACTAAGGTCTCCGAAATGATTTCAGAGTCACATTAGTGATTCAGTCTGAAGGGCTAGCTACCACATGCAATATCAACCTGCCGCCATAACAGCGTTGCTTTGTTCTTGCGATCGTGTCCACATAAGAGCTCAGAACTAGAGTACTACGATTCTTCATCTACAACGCGGACGGCTCATTGTCACTTGACACAATTGTGAAATTGTAGTCAAGTGGTAGCCCATAGTTGATAGAGAAATACTGCGGCAACGGAACGCACGATGCCTTTCATAGATGTGAGGAAATTTGGTAAGGTTTTACGTATTGTTTACCACCAGGTGGAGGTCTTGTTCGTTTCTTTTCGTAAAAAAATCATTATCATCAGCCTGCGGAAGTCAACTGTTGGACATAGGGTTCGCTCAAGTACCGCCACTCCGCCCTCTGATCTTTGGTGATTCGAATCTATTTGCTGCCAGCCGTCTTACGCACATTGTCGCTCCGTCTGACGAGGAAGCGCGTCTTACACTTCCCCGGACACGAGCTTTTTTGGTACCGTGGATATTTTAAGCCAAGATGTTTTTCTTCTCCCAGAAAATTCTCAAATTAATATTCTTTTTTTTGTGTCTCCTTCTCTCATGTTAATAGTTTTATTTATCTCTTCATCATTATATGTGCGGATTGTAAAGAGAAACATAAATATGATAACGAAGAACAATGTGTGATATGATACAACTGATGCACGCAACTTTATTATGATTAATTTGTTCGTAGTTCATTAAGACGAAACAATGTATTGTAGAGACAACATCTCACTGAGCCCCTCTAAAGATTAATTGTAGAGCCCTTATAGAGGCTGAAGGAGGCGCTCTCATAAACGTTGTTAGTTTAATAGTACATTCAAGGTAACTGGGAGCCTCTTGCTCTTTAGAAAGTTGTGGGGCAAAACGACTTACTATGGCAGGCGAATGACTACCCTTTTATAGACGTCGGGAATAATGATTTTATTTCTATGCGAGGGAAAAGAAATATTCGGCGATATAAATATTTTGAATCATAACGAATGAATTGTGATTTTAGATAGTTTTGGTAACATTTATTTATATAAATATTTTTTGTTTAATTAACAACTTTTTCTTTATATTATTATAATCAATAATTTTTTTCTTTACAGTTTTAGTATTTCCGTTATAGCAATTATGGAAAGAGATATTGCGTTTTAAATCAGTCGTCAAACTTAAGAAATAATACATAGCAACATACTTTTCTTTATAAAGACAAAAATTTGAGGCGATACGATTTTCGGCAATGTAATATAGATAAAATTAGTGTTTAATGAATGTTTCGAAGTGTACAAAGGCAAAAAAATTCTGAGAAATTGTATCACATATTTTTTTTTATGAATTGCAAAATGGATAGCAATCGAAATTATTTTATGTAACTTTCTGTTTACACTTTTTCATCGTCTCATTATTTTTCATTTTCTGCGTCAATAGAATGTGAAAACGAATTTCACACAAATTGATATATTTCCACAATTTCTGCGACTGACGGTTGTATTCAGGGACATATGTAATATATATACTTTTACATTGTTAACAATACTTAGTTTATTTAGTTTTCGGTATAAGTTAAAAATCTTTTTTAAAAATAAAAAGAAAACGATAGTCATTAAATCACTTTTTATAAAAAGTAATTGTTTTGAACGTTAAATGAAAATATTCTTAAGATTTATATTTTTGAGTTACTTCTAAACTGCAAACGCTAGCAAATTTTTACTAGTATCCTAATACGTCCGATAAATGTTCTTTTAGGTCATACGTAGGCGCCATTATAAGATTTTTTTTTCGGTTTGTACAAAATTTTTTTACAAATTTCTAAAAAACCTGCACTTTATAAATTGACATAAATTTAACGTGGTAATCATAAAAAGAAGGTCGCCAAGTACCAAGTAAAATAATGGGACAGCAGAAAAAGTTTTTATGCTTTACGGAAATATGAATTTATCGTTGTTCCAGAGGTATGTTTATACTTTGGTGAAAAACTAAAAGAAAATTAGTTTGTTTTAAAAATGATTGCTATTTTTGAATGTCAGGCGTTTAATAGAAAATAGAACATTGCTTTTAACGCACACGCTTGTATCTTGAGTTAGTAGTTAAAAAAATAATTCTTCCCTTACCTTACCCGCTGTTTTTTCTCTTTATTTTCTTAGACACAGTTTCAGTACATCTATTCATTAAAACAATTAATGATGTAGTTTCGTTCACTTTTGTATAGTGAAGGTGGGCTTCGTATTCTGTAAGGTATTAACTATGGATCTTTATGTTTACATATACACACTGAAATAGAAATTTCAATCATAGAATAGAATACCTATTTTGTTTATTGATACCGTATAATATTAAATTAGGTTTCCATATAATCTTTTAAATACTTTATAAAAAACTATTTATATTGTAACTGAACACATGAACTATATTACATAAAAGATAAATGATTTTTATCTAAAGATAGAATCGTAAGTAAGACAAGATTCAACAGAAAAATCATTAAAAGCGCGCAATAATAAAGCCCTAACGCTTTTTTTTTGGTGTAACATTTTTATTTTTTAAACTTTAAATTTTTCTTTAATAATATTTATGGAACAAAGATTTTTCTAAATTATACATGGTATTATTTAAAAAGGACCCAAAGACACGATGCTCTTGTTCGTATTGGATGTATCAATTTTTAAGTACCTAACGAGGTAAAATAAATTTCCTAAAAATGAAAAAATAATAAAAAAAGAAAATAAGTGTAGGTTAGCATATTTTAAGTAGAGTTGGAAAATTAGTGGTAAAGTAGATAACAGATTTTTATTTTTTTTTGCGTTTTTGTAGCTGGTTTGGTTGGTAACATATAATGTTAAAAAGATAAGCATAAAAATTATTGTCAACAATATCAAACAAGGATAGACACAATGCTTTAAAATGATATTTAATATACATTCAGTATTATGGTATTGTACGTATATATAAGTGTATGTAAGTGTCTATGTATGTGTACTTGTCTACGTATTCATATATTATGTATATATATCGGTTCATTTATGTAGACTTTAAGTTCTTGATTAATTTTTAGTTGACTTTTAGTTCCATTAAAATTTATAATACTTGTTACATTTATTTAATTTTTATTATATTGCACTTACCTCATATCTTTCTGCACCAACCAAGGTAGACTGGGAGATGATGACTAAGACTGTAAGTCCGCCTTTCACATGTGTAGAACTAAATAAATAAATATAGTAGTTTTAAATCGACGATGAAATATAAATAATATTGCGTATAAGTAATAAAATATTCTAAAAA
>DWQX01007444.1:0-10109 GCA_018245475.1 Pharmacophagus antenor | reverse complement strand
CTCGTACACCAGCATTGACATCTATCGTCGACACAATGAAAATAATCGTTAATTTATATTTCACAAACCCTATACAAAAGGCACGACCTCATGCCCAGTCGAAAATCACTTACGTAAACAAACGATTTCAATGTAAATTAACGTGTCAAGTTCCATCGCAGGCGTTATCAATGTTGACTGAAAATTACTTGTATATTTAGCAATATCAATGTATAGTTCATTATCTGATCTGAAAGATTTTCTAAATGTAACATGTTTTTTATCAATTATGAGCTCTCATGACCTAGACTACACCTGATGTTAAATCAAAGGCCGTATAAAGCGTGTTCGCTGTCAGATTAATCCTGACTCTAACTCGTATGACTGCCGGAACACAGCGATGCTGGGGTAATAGCTAGTCCAGCATGTTCTATCAACGTCCCCGCGACCTCTGCGGCCCGGCAATCTAACCTGGACCTCGGCGCTACGAGGCAAGCGTTAATCCAGTTCGCCACAGAAGCGGCGAAGAACATCGGACTACCGCAGCGCCGTAGCTCAACCGGTCAGGTAATAAGGCGACTGGAACGTCATTACGAAACAGCTGTCAATTGTCACTTTCGTCAGTTTGACAACGATTGTCGGTGTGGCAACAGTGCGCCCGCCGAGGTGAATCGGCGCGCAAACAATAATGACCTTATTAGTTGACCTGATACGGCTTCGTGTCGAGTGACGACGTGGATTGTAATGCTAAAATGCGCTAACATAATAAGCCGTCGAATGAAACGCGTAATGTATAATGGCGGAGTAGATTTTATGGATAGAATTCAATAATATTTCCAATTCTTTAATTAAAGTTTCATTGGGATCCGCGGGAAATAATTTTACTCTCCGCAGACTAATAGGGGTCTGTGAATGTAGCATCTTAAATGTTAGAGTCTCAGAAATAAAAAAAATAAACTGCATACTGTTGAGTTAAGTTTTAAGTGTCACAAATAGTTGTCCAGTTCTCGCTAAAACTCAACAACATTTCCGTCGATTTTATCATCAAAAACGTATTACGAAATAGTTGACATGCTAATTTCACAATTCATATTTTAGCATCCCATCAGATTTCAATTTATTTACTAAAATTTAATTACAGACCCCTCCAATAATATCTTGACTGCAGGCAATTGATCCATGGAACTATTACATGGTCACACACATAATTCACCTTACGCTCGTTAATAATAAATAAATGTAATATTATTTGCTATTATTTTAACTTTATTGTCATTATTAATTTCTTCTTTTGTGTCTGTTTTCATATTATTTTACATTAGTTAGGTGAAAGTATTCATGTAATTTTTTCTAACAATCTATGCTTCAGTTGACCTGAAATAAACGTTTATTATTATTATTATATTAAGTTGAAACTATATTATACAAATAATATAATTTCATTTCATACATGTGAGAGCCAGATATATTCTGGGCAAACACACTTCGCCACCTATGGCCTCATCGACACTTAACTTCAGGTGAAATCGAGGACGTGTTAGCCCGTAACAGATAATTAAAAAATTAAACGTTTACATCCTTTCATGATTATTACTTAAGACATTTTTTCCCGTGCATAAAACTTAAATTAAATAATTAATATTTGAAAAAAACTGTATCAAAATCAATATATCGTCCACTAATTGTTATATGAACTCGAGTAGAAGATGTAGAAAAAGTATTTCATTAACGATTGAGAATTTTAACTAAATAAATATTTATATGTATATATATATTTATGGGATAGCGAGAACTAACGGTTGAAATTGAAAAATGTATCTTATTATGTAGGTTATAGTTACATAATTGTGTGATTATTTTATTGTTATGAATCATTATTTACCACTGCTAGACTGTAGAGCTCTAGAGATTACTTGCGCAATTACCGCTCACATTTATAACGACCATTGTACAATTATCGCTGGCTAATCGCTAGCAATATACATAATAGCCCCGTGTACGTCCAGGCCCGTACTCCTGCGGGTGCATAGGTGTAGGACGTGGAGCGTTATTACGGCTCGGCCACGGCCGCGCGGGCCAAGGTCACGGGCCGACCTCCGGCCCGCGTATCTCGCGGTATCTCATTAACGGGACGGTGAGATTGCTTCGCGCGGCGCCGTCCGCGGGAGAGCGGCGGTTCCGTATGCACCCAAAGCGGCCTCTACTAAACGTTTTGAGCGGTTTTCATTAATATTTTAAGCAATTTCGTAGATATTTCAGGATGTTTTGTAAATTGAATTAAAATTATTAGCCATTTCATAAAGATCTGTGATCTGTGTGTGTTCTCATATGTAACTGCGGAGACTCTGTAATGCTGGCTTTTTCTTCTTCTGGTTCTCATACGTAACTGCCGAGACTCTGTAATGCTGTTGTGGCGATAATGTCACCGACTCCCACTGCTTACGCGGAATCTAACCCACACCAAATATCTCCCATTTTTATTCTGCAAACGTTTCACGAAAATATTCCGTTACAACTTTGGCTCATTCTGAAAAGATCCGTTCATTCAATAATTTATAGTAATATCCTAACTGTAGCTACCGGGCCCGACTGCACCATTAAGAACCAAAACTAAGAAAATACAATTTTACCTACATCCTAATATTGTTACTATAATAAGTAAATTAAAATAACAAAAAAAAAACATAAATAAAAAATATAAATGTATCCATACCCAACACACAACAACCTGAAGTCTGCAACGGAAAAAATTAACAAATGTACAGATTTAAAATATATTACTAGGATCTAGGAATTAGAAAAAACCTTTACAACATTTGTACTATTCACCTCTGACGTCACACTCTAGCAGTTACGTCACCGTTTAAAGGCACTAGACAATCGCACCCAACACATTCATCACAATGCAAAAAGAAGTTACTTT
The DNA here is from genome assembly GCA_018245475.1 of Pharmacophagus antenor. NCBI lineage: Eukaryota > Metazoa > Arthropoda > Insecta > Lepidoptera > Papilionidae > Pharmacophagus > Pharmacophagus antenor. The sequence goes on along the minus strand of DWQX01007444.1, from coordinate 7,207 downwards.
ATAAACGAGTAGATTTCACCGAAAGTTTTTGTCTACTTAATAGCATTACATTGGTATGTAATACTATTAAGTAGACAAAAAATTCTGGTGAATAAAAGCATATTTTATTCGCGTGTCAATTGGTTTTATCATATAAAAATAATAAATGATTATGATTATAATACAATTAATATTATTATTAATTTTTGTACAATTTATTAATAAATACTAATCAAAATATGTATCATTGATCTGAATTAAAGTATGCATTATTATATTAGACTACAACTATTTCTCTTTCACGTTAAAATATTGTCCGTTTGTAACTTGAGCCACAAATTGAGGATAGGTCAAAAGCCTTGTCAATACATGAGGTCTATTCGTGAATCTATGAATATGCGTTAGGAAATATAGTTTTAATAATTGTGCTTACAACGTACCATGGGGTACTGTTCACTACCTTTTTTTATATTACTATTCAATCTCTTGACGTAAGATTCGGGAGAACTTTTGTTTGTAGCAAGCAACCTTTGGAATTTACGAGTACACGCAACGTTTTTTTTTTTTTTCATCGGTTATGTGCTAACAATTGGCTTCGATTTCACCTCATGTTACGTGATAATGATAAACAGAAGGTGAAGTGTGTTCGCCCAGAATACTTTTGGATCTCACATATGACTGCTGGAAGACAGCAATGCTGTTATGGCGGCAAATTGACATTGAGAGTGGTAGCTAGTCAGGCGAGTTTTGAGAACCTACCACTATCCAGGCTCTACCACTCCTGTGGCCCGGGAATTTAACCCGATGCACTGGATGGATGCAGTGCTTTTCGACTCAGTCAAATGTCCTCCATTTTGTTAGACTGTTTTTTATGTCCTGTACGTATGCTTTTATTTCTTGATAATTACTGTTAAATACTTTTTTCTTTTTCATAACTGCATACCCACTTTAAATAAAATGTGCGTTTTAAGCGTCATTTTTTACCGCGTATAAATAAACTGTGGGATCAGTTGTCGCCAGCGGCGTTTCCGGAGAGACACGACTTAGAAGCCTTTAAGAAAAGAGGGTACTCCTTCCTTGCGGCTGTCTGAGGGCGACGGTGACCACTTGCCATCGGGTGTACCGCTCGCCCGTTTGCCTACTCTTCCCATAAAATAAAATAGAAGCCTTATTACTCCAAGACTGATCTGAATTATGAAAAATGTGTAACTTTCAAACAATACGAAAGTAATATCTTTATGACGAATTGAACGACAAATAAGTATCACGAAACTTTTCAAAGGCAGTGGTTTCTATTCACAGGCAGGCGCAACTATACAGTAAATGTATACACATCCTTCCCGCCGATGATGTGTCAACTTTGATACTAGTTCATCATATCATATAAAGTGTATGAAATGAACTTTTTATCATATTGCTAATTGATAATTTCTACCGTTATTTCACGTGACGTATGTTAGTCGTAAATATTTTTAATTATTTTTTTATTAACTAACACTGCGCGATGCCCGTTAAGGTGACTAAGTTATTTCGTACGTGCTTTCTTTAACGCTTTCACGAACTTTATACACTTAGTATGCTTATAGACTGCCTAAACAGAATTGAAATAGAGTATTTTAAAAATAATATTTATTTATATTTGTTCCAAATAAAGCATTAGACTTCGCAATTTGACCTTCACATGAATTACTCACCTACAGTCGACTTATTCAAAGTTTATATTACACTTAGCATTAGCCAGGGCTTCTAAACATTTTTGAAGTACGCCGGGTACTAATTTTTTCTTCTATTGAAATTAAAAATTATTAACAATACCGTATAATTAAGATGTAAGGTTTACAAAATATTCGTAATGTCAAAGAGCGCTAGTTTTATAGATATTACATATATATATCTATTACATATATATAATTAATTGATTAGATCTAGATATACTCGTTCTATTTTGTAATTCTTGACTCCGAGGGGTTCACCTGCTTTGTAACAAAGGTCCCAGGTTCGATTTCATTGCCATACGAGTGGCGGGAGTTTACTGGTGTAAGGGTTTTTCCGTACCTGCCCGGCTAGCTATCACCTTCAGAGTCTATCTGCCGACATAGCAGCATTGCTTACAAGAACGCTTTACAATCTACTACCTCATTGTCACTTAAAATCGTGTAACAATCGAAGTCAAACGTAAGCCCGTGGACGATAAAAGAAGTTTTTATAACACTTAAATAGGAAATAAAGAAAATTTCATATTTAATATATACAAACACATATATGTATACAAATATATAAGAGGTCAAATCAAAGTCTTAGCTTTAACGGTTATGAGGAACTGGCGTGGACCACCCGCGGTTCGAAAAAAATAGTATGAGAATATTTTACATTTATCGCGGGGACAATATGGTATTCTATGCGAGTGATCCTACTGACATTTTACGAGCGTCGGACATTCTGTGAAATGGCCGATGTTATTAAAACGGATTTATGTTGCCGTTAAACGGTCGATACGAGTGGACATTTACCGCATCGCCTGTTAATTCAGTTTTACAACAGCACAATACGAAAGGTCGCGAAAGTATCGAGATGTAATCTGTGAAAGTGTACGTTTGTAATATTGAAATACAGGAAAGGAAATAAGAATTGTACAGATGAAATAGAAATAGTATGAAAAAGATAGTACAAGGCCCTGTCATATCGCAACAGGGGAGAACGAGATAAAAAAATATATATATGATAACATTTGATTACTTAATGCATACCAATGTTTGCGTTGTCGTAACGCCGAAATGGCGATTTATAATATTTCCATCTATCTGTCTGTTTGTTCTTAGTTATCTCTGGACACGGATTTCGTTAAGACTGCGACGGGAACGTAGGTGATAAAAATTGTGAACTCCAATTCAACGATCAAGTGTTTAGATTTGGGAAAAATACTCAAGCACATTTTTTATTAGTGTGTATGTCTGTTACTCTCTGTAATCTTAAATTTTTTTCTTGGGTACCGCACCTAAAGGGTCTCAAACGGAACCCAAACTAAACCTTCGCTGTCTGCCTGTCTGTCCGCCTCTCAGCGGGCTCTATCTATTGAAACGTAATAGGTAAAAAGATTCTCCCGCTACAAGAATGAATAATAAAAATAAAACAACAGTTACGAAGAACGTGATTTTATTGGAGTTTATTGTACGGAACGCTCCACGATACAACTCCGATTCGCGCTTGACCACATTTTTTTTAAACTACTTTTACGGGCAGCGAAGTGGGCGGCTATCGGCCAGTAGTTAATAAATATAAACAACAAGATCCGTCTAGAATAATGACTGTGATACAAGCACTCGGAGTTTAAACCATTGATACGTATATTGTTGTGCTCAGTTTCAGTTTTCTGTCTATACAAGAAAGGTTTTTTACGATGCAGTTCTATATTTATTTTATTTTGAAGTGTCATACGTTGACGAAACGATTTTAATGATAACTTATACAATTTGAGCAACGTTTTAACTAATAACTTATACAATTTTAACATATTAATTATTTTTAGTTGTTTCTGTCCATACAATAAAAGAATTTTACGATGCAGTACTATATTTATTTTATCTTCAAGTGTCATCCGTTGACGAAACGTTTTAACTGATAACTTATACAATTTGAGCAATCGGAGAACAATTTTCTTATTTTTAGTTATTTTCTGTCTATACAAGAAAATAATTTTACTATATAGTTATATATTCATTTTATCTTAAAGTGGCATCCGTTGACGAAACGTTTTAACTAATGCCTTACACAATTTGAGCGAGGAATTCGTAATTGTAAAATTTGTTAAAGAATATAATTTACGTAGTTTTTGTATTGATGTTTCTTTGTGATAAATGTTTAGTTTAAATGTAATTCAAAAAACTATTTAGCCGTTTGTTCATCAACAGCGTTGTGTAATTACTTTGTAGGAATTTGTCGTATATTCGTGATATGGTTAAAATCTAAATAAAAAAAAAATCTTCACCAAACACGTGAACAATACTGAAGACATCGGGGTTAGTATTTTTCAAATCAATGCAAATTAATATACAGACTTATTTGCGTATTACTGCTAATTTTTTGTATTGCATACACCTCTCTCATTTTTTTTTAATTTACTTATATGGAGGTGTTATTTCACCAAAACAAAGGGCTCCCTTAAGTATAATAAAGACGACTTTACGTAAATCACTGATCTCTATCATGCAAATCTAAGAAACAGAAACAAGCTAGCCATGCCCACTATTAGACACCCCAAAGTATCGAACTCACTTAAAGGTCTACTTCACTACAACAAATTGCCCAAACGACGTAACTAATTTATCCATCAGTAAATTCAAATGTGTTTTAAAACGAATTTCGTTTTAAAAAAGTAATTTATACGCCTCGATGATTATCATAAGGGTGAACACGTTTGGAAATTAAATGCCCTCTTTGAATGCTGCAGTCTGTGTTTCTAAATTTTATCAGAACGATCACAAAAAATAAAAATAATAAACCCTCTGAGTTTCTTGTCTGTGCTGCTCAGACGAGGGCGCGTTACGAACTGACAGTAATTGAATTATGAGTATTAAAAGTGATTGTATAGACACTGTTTAATAAAGAGAATTTTGAATTTGAGTTTGAATTTTAATTATTGATTTACATTAGATATTACCTAGTGGTGTATTGGATTCTAACAAAATAATTAATTCAATAGACGGTAAAGGTGATTTTATACAAGCTGGACAGCCCTACGTACACAATTTAAGCATAACATCCACTCAATAAATTACAATCGATAAAAAGTCTTCATGCTACCATTAACATAATGGCCAAGTGCGAGTCGCACTCACACTCCGCGGCGTTCCGTATAGCAAACGCCAACGGAAAACATTTCTCGTTTGTATTATTTTATTTTTTATTATAGAAACAATAGAAATATACGATCTGAGTAAGTTTCTTCTATATATCAAGATTCAAGAGATAGAGCCTGCTGGCAGACTGACATACAAGCTTTGAATAAAGTGCCGTTTATCATCCTTTGGATACGGTACCTTGAGAAACGAAAAAAAATATGTATGTTTATTTAAGTGTTAGGTCTAACCGTACGGCACGCTAATGACTAGAAATGCTTACGCGTTCTAAGCACACTATCCTTGTACACCGAATTTTTTTATGTGAACATTTGATAACGTACCTTGTAACAGATTAAGCGATTATCAAATTCCAACGGACTGCATCACACACGGCTCTTTTTAATTTTCGACAATAAAACTTTATTACATGCATCTTGATTTGCGTAATTATGCACATAGTAATTGTGTAACATTTGACCTCGATTTCACCTGATGTTAAGTGACAATGAGGCCGTAGATGGCGACGAGTGTTCGCCCAGGAGACATCCCGCTGTCACATGTATAACTGCCGGGACGCAGCAATGCTACAAATGCTGCTGGCTGACATTAAGAGTGGTAGCTGGCCATGCGGTTCCGGAAAAACTTACCACTGTCCAGATTCCGAAACACTTGTGACACGCGAATCGAACCAGTAACATTCGCTTCAACAGACAAACGGTTAAATCGCTGCGCCACAGAGAAAGTGAAGAACAAGACCGAAAGCATAGTCCTCTCTAGTCAGACAGTCTGATATTTCTCTTGAAAAAAATATTACATCACCAAAAAAAATTAAAAACCTGGATGCTAAACCTATTTTGCCTTTTATGATTTTTTTTTACGTGTACTGCATATGACATAAGTAAATTAGTTATTAAATTAATCAATTAAATTTATTTGTTTCAGACATCAACGAACTTTTAAACAACATTAAAAGTAACTTGCGGAGAACGACAGAATATCGGCACCTGCTGTTTGTAAGGTAATTTAATGATTGATTTGATTTAATTGTTATATACGTACGGAGACGATTTGTATGTCAGCCTCAGTGGCGCAGTGAATTATCGCTCTTGGAGCACGGGCGTCCCGGTTCCGACCTCGGGGCCACATGTCCAGTGGAGCACGGTTCTTCCGAACCCGCCCGGCTGGCTGCCACCCACGTCAATTCGGCTTCATAGCAGCGCTGCCGTGTTCGGGCGGACATACGTGCGGTTGGCGCAATTTTCTACGCGTGCACGCCCAACCATCCACGGCGTAATTACCATTTAATATAATGTGAAAATCGAGGTCAAATATTAAAAAGGGCTTCGTAATAATTTTGTAGATGACAATAAAAATTATATGGTCTTAATAGTAGGTAATGAAAAAGTTAATATATTAATAATAATAAGAAAATCTTTAATACTTCTAAATAATTTTCATTGAGTGGTGCAACCATAGCAACCCTGCGTTATACACCATGAAACGAGAAAATCTTTCATTCTTCTATGATTGTTTTCATTAACTGGTGTAACGGTACAACCCTGCCTCTTACACCAGGAGTCGACAAACATTCATGTGATGAAAACTTGTGTCTGTTCCGTGTCTGGTTGTTGATGCATATTTAATTATTTATCGAAAAGAATAAAACGTACATATGTGTATCGGGCTCTTATAACCCATACTACAATTGCTGCTTAGCTACCTATTACTTCAGTGTACTATGTGATATATGTTCCCAGATATTTATTTATCTATATTCATCATTCATATGTAATGGATACGATATTTTGTACCGCAATGTAAACCTAGTCGCACCATAACACAAGTCTTATCAACATGGCGTACTTTTCATTCGAAAAGATATATATATATATATATATATATATCACCGATTCCTATTCCGCATAACATAAACGTCCATTACCCGCCTCAGACGACTTTCACCACGACGAACCTTCGCCGCAAGGTCGTCATTCACGTAAACAAACGGGACGGACGGACTTATGAATTAATTTGATGTCTCATATGTACGCCCGGAGTATGTATGGAGATAGAAATATTTTTTTTTTATCTTATTCCTCAATCACATCGCCGGTAGCGGCCGTATGCTGCAAGACGCAGTGTAGGCAAGCCTCCCACGGTCTTCCGTAGGTCGCGGGACGCCGCTGGACCCGACAGGACACGTGCCATCGGTGTGTAGATGCTCGGAGGAGGCCTACGCCCAGCGGTGGGCTTCTACCGGCTGATGATGAATCACAACACGACATTGACAATTTAATGCGGAGTTATGTATACAGTATATGTAAATATATATAGTATCAGGTTATAATCGGTTGGTTGGTAACATATGCATTCAAGCATTACGTAACCTT
>DWQX01007443.1:0-10110 GCA_018245475.1 Pharmacophagus antenor | reverse complement strand
CCCGGCCCGTCGTCCGGGCGGACCGGTCGATACAAATCGCGATCGAGCGTTAAACCACTGCCTACACTAGACATCCCACTAGAGTTTTGTTGCTCGGTAATTATCATCTAACGTAGCTAATGTAAATGTAAGATCACAGATGCGCTATTGCAAATTTCATGACGAACCGTTCTTGTGAAACGTTACAACATTTTGTTTGTCCCCAAAAAAGAAAAAAAAAGAAGTTTTCTTCTTTCTCGTCTAGTAATTTTTAGTGGTTGGGTCCACGCGCAAAAAGACATTACTACGGCACGCGTGGATACTGGTTAATGACTGTTCGTTACAATGTGTATTGTTTGTTAAACTAATTGTTTACCTAGTTACGTGATATCCGTGAACGTTACAAGGCCGAGTTAACCGGTTAAACGTTTTCGCCGACTGCACAATACGTCTTCGTTGAAATACGAACGAACCGTGTGAAATAGTTTTTATTTAAGTCGTACGATTTAATTTTCATTGTAGAGTGAAAAATATAATAATGTTTCGGTCGGTAATTTATCTTTTCATTTACACACACATTGAAGTGGTATGATGTAGACAAATGCTTGTAATTTATCGCGGCGTAGTTAACCGGTTAACTCGGGATACGTGACCTGTGTTACCTTTGTTATATGGGTATATGTATATATGTGTTGGTTATTTGTCTTGGTTTCGGAAATAAAGTGTAAGGGCGATTGTTAATTATTTTTATCATGTAATCCCAGCAAACAGCATTCTATTATAATTATTGTTGGGGATGTAGTGATAGACCATTAGAGATAGTGGTCCGCGCGCTAAGGCGCGCTCGTGTGAAATGTGACACAGCGGGAGTTGTAGTGTGAGTGATGACGTCAAATACACGCGCTCATAAATTGTATCATCGTCTCTCTCCGTCACAAACCACTCCTACCGACCTGTGAATATGTATTGTACCACAAACGCAAAGTTAATTTCGCTTTTTGTAACAGTAAAGAAGACGGGAAGGTCAAGGTTGGCCCGACGCGCCATCTGTTTGCGTTCGTTCTGTTTGGCATTTGAATTTTAGTGTTTTTGTCACTTTTTGAATAGCTTCGCACGCAGTCTCGTATACATGCTTGCAATCCAATAATCCATAGAAGTTATGAAGTAACTCGGGTTGGTTCACCCAAAAATCCGGAACGATTCATCTAGAGGCGCTGTGTAGTTGAATTGCTGGGCCAACAAGCCATACTCAAACGCCTCTGCGGTGCAATGGCTTACAGTTTGCTTTTTAACAAGGAGACCCCGGGTTCGATTTTACGACCCCGTGAGTAGTGAAGTCATACATTTAAGAGTTGGACTTAATCTGGGCGAACGCACATCATAATCTACACTCATTGTCACTCAATATCGCGGGAAATGGAAGGTTGAGTGGTTAACAAAGGATTAACCACTAAAATGTAACAACAACATCTATAGAGATCTGGCGAACGGATGAGAACATATTTGAGACGTTCCATGCCACATCATCTCCGCCCGGTCCTATCGTGGTACCCGGCCCCCCATTTGAACACTCGAAAGAGGGCGGTCTCTTTAAAGCGGCATACCTTGGTGTACAGCTCTCTATAACGGAATACCGCAAGCGTCACAAGTGCGCGGCGAGCTGCACGGGCTCGCCGGCTTCGACGGAGGCGCACGAGGCGTCGGAGGGTGCCGCGGAGTGGTCCTCCGAGTCGTCGGGCGGCGGCTCGCTCTCGCCGCAGCGGCTGGAGGCGGCCGCCGCCGCCGCCGCCGACGACCTGGAGCAGCGGCTGCACCGCGAGCTCGGCGTCACGCACACGCCCAAGGGTGAGTGAACTAACCCAGCTCCACCGCCACCACCACCACCACCACCACCCTCACCCTTTACGTCAGTCTGTATAGTGATATGTGAAAAGAAAACTATGTAATTTTTTTTTACGAAACCTACACGGACGGAAGAGTGTGAAAATAGGCGCAGTTGAAAACAATTTTGTAACCGCGGTGTTGCGGGTAGCCCACGTGGCTAACAATACTATTTCCGGTAAACAAAAACAATCGCTGGATCTTTTTCCTCTGTTATCGGAAGGGGGTAGAGATCTTTGGAAGATACGTCAATGTCAATATGCCGCCATAGCGGCGCTGCTGTGTTCCTGCGGCAATGCGTGTCAGCACATCGGAAAAAAATTCTCTCTTTATCTAACAATCTAAGAACGCACGTGACGAAATATTTGACAAATCGATTTATAATTATTTTCTTCGAATGTTACGCCCGGCTATGATCAATTTTGACGACTTCGTCATTAATGAAACTCTAAGCCAACATAGTGCCGCCTAGATAAATTCTCCAGTTGCCAACTGGACAAAACCACGCCGCCTTAACCTCTTCACGCCCTTGGCCAGACATGTGGACGTTAAGTTTTCCGTTTACGGTCAATTGTCATTAATATATAGATGAAAATCTTTAACATGTTATATTTTTACTGTAATTTTAAAATTTACTTATATTTCTCTTTTGTTTATTAAAAATCGTCCCCGAAGAGGTTAAACAGACGTAAGTACACGCGTGTCGAATGTGTGATTACGGTATGACCCGACCGTGCGTTGAATTGAAAGAAAATAATAATATTGAAAAAAAAAATTAACATACAATATACGGCTCTGGTAATTTTCTATACCGATAATCACGTGAAGCGTAAGTACTGAATTCGCACGGTCTGTACATTATTTACATGTATAGAGCGGAAGTATACGAATTTTGTACACGCATTCTCTTGGCAGAAGTCTTTATCAACATATAATATTCTTAGTGAAAGCGTACATTTGGAGTTTGGATGGAAATACTAAATTATTCATTAACCACTAGACTTACCGGAGCAGTCATTTTGACTGGACGACTCTGTATAAGAAGTTACTTATACTGATATGCGTTCGATATTTTTATTTTTTATTACCGCCTCCGGCGACATTGTTCTATATATTTTATTTCGAAACAGGAAATATATTAATGCAATAATGCATAAAACTAATACAGATACGAAAAGAAAACCACAAAAATGTGTCGGTGAATCTAGTGTTAATATAATTGAATGTTTTGTAAAAATTTAAGCAATCACGCATACCATTGCCTAGATGACTATCTAAAGGATGAACACGTTTAAAAATAAATTGCTCTTTCTGAATGCTACGGTATGTACTTTTTTTTTAATTGCGAGTACAATCATGAAAAGATAAATCCGGTAGAGTTTCTCGTCTGTTCTCAGTGGAGGGCGCGTTGCGAACTGACAGTAATTGAACGTGATTGTACCGGATACTATTTAATGAAGACAATTTGAGTTTGACGTACAGTTCTGTTATTTAATCGATAGCGCATTGTGTTAGAATAATTTTGCAAGTGATATTTGTACCAATTTATTATTAACCCTTCCGTAATCCTCAAAATCTTAACATGAATATTGATAATATACAATATAACGCGTCATTACAAATTACATACGGCCTATGCTTTCCATAACGCTCTTTAACAATCTACTTATTTCTCTTTTCGTACGTGTTAGCGTTTAATCTGTGCATATAAAAACGACAAACTAAAAAAGCAGCCCTATTGTAACCGCACTCGGAAAGGCCGCCCCAGCATTGTAATTTCGCGGGGACAGTGACGCCGCCGGGTCGCTGCGTCCTCTCGCCGTGAGCGTTACGAGCGGGCGTGCGAAACTCTCCATCCGGATGCGGGGAGTGTCGCCAACGGCCGTTGTTTATGCGAACTTAACTTGCACGCGCGCGCACGCATACACACGCGCACGCACACACGCGCACGCACGTTAATGTTGGATAGGTATAATACGGCTGATGGACCAGTCGGCGTAGTTATATCTACCCACTCGTTTAATGTGCAGATTGATGAAACTCACGTTTATAATTAAACCTCCTCATACGTTACCACACGCACACATATGCCACACATGCGCGTAAACATAACTCTGTTTACGTATTGTGTATATTCATAATAATTATTTAACAGTCTGTGCTCAAACTAATCTCCTTATAAAATCCGTTTCGTGTAAATTGTTAAATGATATTGATTACAGATAAAAAGTTAATTTGAAGTACTAACATTTTCGTTGTAATTTTTCATATTTGATTTCGTCTTTGTCTTGCACTAGTGCAGTTCGTGGAATTTGTTTTCTATCAGCAACGGAAATAACACTACCACAAATTTCACGTTATGTTGAGTGACAATGAGCTCGTAGATGGCGAAGCTTAGGCACAGGAACACTCGTTCACGTGTACGGCAGATTGTCATTGAGGGTAGTTGCTAGCCTGTCGCATTCGAAAAAATTGCTAGCGTACTATTTAATATTATAAGTAATTTTTTACTATAATGTTTTAAGACGTTGATGTGGACAAAGACGGTCTAAAATTTCAATTTATCATAACTTTTATTAGCAGTTAAATATAATTACGGTCCTATCCTATAAGATGCATCATTCCCTCACGTGTACGGCAGATTGTCATTGAGTTGCTAGCCTGTCGCATTCGAAAAAATTGCTAGCGTACTATTTAATATTATAAGTAAATTTTTACTATAATGTTTTAAGACGTTGATGTGGACAAAAACGGTCTAAAATTTCAATTTATCATAACTTTTATTAGTAGGTAAATTTACGGTCCTATCCTATAAGATGCATCACTGACCTATTGCTCACACTCCCATATCAATACCGACATGGCGACTCAAATTTCGTACGCCGGACTAATAGCCGAATGCGTGCGCGTCGCGCTCGTCCGACAATAGCCCTGGCCGGTTGCCAGGTTGCCAGCGCTGATGTATTCTCGCACAACGTAACCCAATCAGCGGAACACACGGGAGCTTGATGTTTCGTATTAAGCGACAACCAGAGATTTGTCGATGTTTCTACATATTTATTCATTTAATGGTTTATCTTAATGGTATTTAAAAAATTTGTTACCGCTTGAAACTACGTCCTCGGAGGCAGTCTGCTTACCGCTTGCTTTGTGGTCCGACTCGTCTGGCTGGCTCGCCACACTCGATGATAATCTGTCCGCAATTACAGCATTGCTGTGTTCCGGCAGACATACGTGTGAGAGCCAGAGTAACACCGAGCGAGCACGCTGTATCGTCTACGACCTCGGTGTCACTTGATATCAGGTGAAATGTGAGATTAATTGCCTCCGCCTATCGTGTGGATAGAAGAACGAAACAAACGGATAATAACCATAGTTTACAATGTCCAACAGCACACAAACAAGTTTATAAGACGCTCAACGTGTAACCTTGCAAATATTATTAGTTTATCTAACTGCCACTTATCAGGCAGAAATGCACACGCTCGTAAATGATTATCATAATACACATGAAGAGTTATCTCTGTGTTATTAATTATAATCGATATATTAGTTTCACCGTTTTCAGCTAATAAAAGCCAAGTCACATAAATTATACGGTCGTGTGGTTACATCGTACGCGAAGGGTTAACGTGTACCATTGGACATTTCCATCATACGGTTAAGTTTTCCCCGAAATTGTGGTGAACCACGTTGCCAACGGAGACCCGCGATTCCCCGTTCCCGTGCTTCTTTCATACGGCGGTCTGAACCTACAGCCGATACACGCACCGTCGCCGTGTTATCTTTACTTTCCTTTACCATAATTGCCAAAGTGTTAACAAACAGTAGTGTCCTCGGGCGCTGTCCCTTGCGCGCAAACTCATTAAATGCAGCAGTCAATTGCCCTCGGTCCGCATTTGTGTTTCGTTATGCGATCATCGTGCCAACGTTCGGCCCATTAGTGAGCGGACGCGTCGCGGATTAGCCCGGCGGCCGGACCTGTTTGTAAACACGAAACTAACCGGCTGCTCCGTGGCCCGTAACCGGTGGGGTTTTTACGTAAAGCCCCCCAGGCTTTTTACCACTTTTGTTTTGTTATTCTGCCGACAAAATAACATACGTATGAGTGTGGCCAGAGTAGCGAGATAGATTCAACTGTTGAAAAAGTGTTAGCCGAAATTGAATTAAAAAATATGTAAACGTGCAAAAATTACTTGTAAAACGCATGAGATACAAATGCTAGCACGACTCTCTTTATTACAACACGTGTTGGGAAAATTGTTTAGATACTAACACAGACATAAAACTATCAGCAGAGCCATGCGAGCCCAAAAGCTCAGGATAACCCGTTTAAGCAATACAGTTACATTAAAATTCATATATCAAGATTGAGATAATCTCGATGGAACTGTTAAGATAATAAATCGCCAAGTTCGTTTCGGACACGCACCGCGAAGGGTACCGTGCCATAAACGCCTATAAAAATTAAGCCTCTTGTATATTTTTTACTTTCATTATTCGTCGTTGTATTGCCAATAGATATACGCGATCTGTGAAAAATTTCCAACTTTCTACTCACGAGATAACCGCTGATAGGTAGATGGACTGCGGTGTCTCGGTTAACGGGTTCCGATTGTCACCCTATGGTTACGGAACACTGAAAAAATTGGAAAATCACAGCACGTGTTAATGTTTTATCATTTGGACGTGTCATTGGGTGTCGGGCTCGCTCTGCGCGCACGTCGCTGAAGGCTACCCAACAGTGTTACCGACCCCGCCGAGTACTAGCATACAGAGCAGACGCCAGTCGTAGGGTTATCCGCATTTGCGTCGTATTATATCCCGCATTTGCGTCCGCAAATAGTTTCTGGCTTACGTTTATCACATCTACCTTATAACGTTGACCTTTTGACTTACGTACGACACAGTGACTGATGTCAACTGGATATTGATGAAAGTTTATTAGAGAAAACCATAAAACCTTTAATTCACTTCTTAACCCGCAATCAATCGCTTCAGGGGCGGTTTTTTAATTTATAAAAGAGAAATTTAATTTTAAAAACTCTAGTAAATATCTATTACTTTTAATTGTATTGGTGGTCAAGTGACGGAAGGTGAAGAAATATTAAAAAAATAATATGTTAAATATTTTCATCTATATATTAATGTCAATTAACCGTAAATGCAAAACTGAACGTTCACATATGTGGCATAGGGCGTGAAGAGGTTAAATAGCGGAGAGATTAAATTTTCTACAATATCATTAAGTACAGAAATTCTCTACTTAATTGACGTATGGGGGATATTTCACCGGCTCTGTTAACAAGTTAAGACCGCCAGTAATCGCCCGCGGATGACTCCATGAGAGAGCTTAAAACGTTTACAAATGACAAAGTTATATATCGATTATAACTACATACTTATAATAAATTATTAGAATAAACTTGCGGAATTATCACAAAAAGAACAATAAATAAGGAATAAAACAGATTATACATAAACATATAGAATAAAATCGCTAGAACACTAAGTATAACATACGAAATAAAAACATAAACTAGATTGTAAATTATAAGAAAGTCCCTGAATACATATCAGGGGAAAAGTAGTAAACATCAAAAAAGAAATTCTAGAAACACTGTGTCTCTATACATCAAATATTTTTATATATATACCTAAGGTGTTGGTTAATGTCATAGATACTAACCCTTTGCTGACGGACCACTCCGACGTACGAGTGTCCCCGTCTGGACACGGAGGCTAAGTAGCGCTTTGTGAGATATGAGAGTAGTACACGCCGCAAGATTTCTGTGCGACAATTATATATTTTCTACTTTCTGATATTGTTTGCTAAATACTTGCATCACAATCTTTTACAATTTTTCTATTGATAATTTGGCACCAGTCTCGACATAAATTATAGTGACTGCGCTGCTGATGTTAAAAAATCGTAAATTTATTCCCGATTTTTCTAGACATAATATTGCATTTGGAGAGTTTTTATATATGAACAATCCAAATAATAATAAACAAATATAATTAATGTTATGTAGAAATTTAAATTGTAATAAGGGAGATGTGCTCGTTTGAAAGATTTGTGTAAATGTTTTGATGCACGTATCCCGCATTAGGGAACATGGAAATTAAGATACAAAAAGGAAGTAACAAAACGAGAGGATAGAATATACGGCTGCAAGAGTAGTATACTGCAGGCAGCTATCAACGTTTTGCTGCTATCTGCAAACACATGTCCCGAACTGTAAGAATCGAAATGTAAGACAGCCGTCCGCAAAAAAGGTTAACAACTTTCAAGCGCTAGTTAATTTTTGCTTTTCGAAGCCGCCGGTTGCCCACTTTTAGCTCGTTAGTCGACCTTTTCTAACTGAACCCAATTGACTGACAAACTTTCAGACGATTGTTTAGTGTAACAATTCGTTTTTAAATAAAAAAAAATCAATGTCATGAAGACTTTATCGTCAAAAATACAACCTGATAAGGGAGTTTCTTTTTCGTGGCTGGTCGGTAATGTGTTCTCTGCGCATAGAACGCGAAGTCAAAGCTGGCGAATGTGGATTAAGTATTAATATCTAAGTTAAGATCCAAACAGTTTTTGTTTTGCAGTTATATCTGTCCTGTATGTTGTTATCGCATCTTACAAAAAATATCCGATGTTTATGAGTTTGGGTATAGGCAGATTTTTATTACGAGAAAAATGTTTCATTACGCCGGTATATAATAAATTCAAATTTTTATTTACTCCTTTATGCGAGCGAACGTAGAGTCGCGGACAACGGGTGGTTATTAACACTTCACGGTCCGCTCAGACAACTTGTATGTTGACATCGCCGACATTTATCCGGTAAAACGCTCTGTCTAACAACGTATATTTACTTGATTATCTTATAATTCGCAACAGCATCTGACCCGCAGCCCATGCGACCGTTGCCGTTCATATGAGGGTATGAAATGCGTGGTGTTTTTTTAATTAATTTCCTCCCGCACTGCGCAGGTGTGTTCGACGCGCAGCCCACCGCGACGGAGCGGCAGCGCGAGAACCTCAGCTCGAGGCTGCGTCGCGAGTTCGGGCTCGCGCTGCCCGACGACGACGACGCGCGCGACACGCACGCCGTGCACGGTGAGCGAGCGCACCACGCAGACGCCCACGCAAACGCGCGCACCACGCCCACGGCGCCGCCCACGCAAACGCGCGCACCACGCCCACGGCGCCGCCCACGCAAACGCGCGCGCCACGCCCACGCAAACGCGCGCACCACGCCCACGGCGCCGCCCACGCAAACGCGCGCGCCACGCCCACGCAAACGCGCGCACCACGCCCACGGCGCCGCCCGCGCAAACGCGCGCGCCCGCACACGCGCCGCGTACATGATGCCAGCAATCGGCCAGCAAGGTGTTACGCGTACAACAACACATGAGAAAAACGCGCACGGTCAGCTGCAATACGCGCGCTTTTATGTACAAACACAAGTCAGAAGTAATGGAAAGTGATACAGTAGGTCAATTAGGACCTTTTTGGGCACTGTATTGTGTTATGGGGTAACGTGAACATGCATTTCGATTACCTACCCACGAGGCGGAAGGGACCCTATTATCATCCAATGGGTGATAGTGTTATTTCGATCACACATAGTTAGTTAGCCACCGTTCTCGATGTATAACTGCCACCATAACAGCACTGTTGTATTCCGACAGACATACATGTGGGAGTCTGAAGTATTCTGGGCAGGCACGCTTCGACTATATAAGACCTCATTGTCACTTAACATCATGTGAAACGGAGGTCTAGTTGTGGCCTAAAGCAGATTAAAATAATTGCAAGATGTCACGTGTATCGAGCTAACCAACCAACTTGTTTGTCGACAGAGGCGGCGGGCGTGGCGAAGCGCTGCGACAGGTAGTCTGCGCGCGCGGGCACACCCCTATGTAAATATAAATAAGACATATTTTTGTAAATCTCACACCGGCGCCGGAACGTCGCCAGTTATTATATTATAAATACATATATTTTTTTTTTATATGAAGTGAGTGTAAGAAGCAATCTGTGTATATTTCCGTGCACTTGTCTAATTCGTTACTATATATGATGATGATTTCTTACGGTTTCTCTGCAAGTACAAATTGTTTTTTTTTTAATTTTTAAATTTCCCCTCTGTACATATTGTATATAGGAGAGTTTAGATAGGGGGTTTATATGCGGTGCGTAATGTATGACCGGTATGTAATAATTGTTTTTATATATATATATATATA
>DWQX01007442.1:0-10111 GCA_018245475.1 Pharmacophagus antenor | reverse complement strand
CTAAACATCACAAAGAGCACACTCTCCAAATATCATGTTTCTAGGATCCACGGTATAGGCTGTGCGTTGGTGTATAGATCAGTGAATTACTGAATCAGTCAATACCATAAATAAAACACATAGATAACTAGAGACAGTATAAAGTTTCATCGATGATGCTCGACGATGAAAATTTAGATGAATATCAGTAAATATTAGTTATTAAAATGTTAAAAAAGAAACCGTTTCTCTGAATCGTAACATAAAAATTAAAATCAGCAAAATCTCCTATGAGGGGAAATTTTAGACATTTACAGTGACGTTAACAAGGCAGGGAAAATAACTAATATAACAAAGTAATATTCTTAGCTGACATATTTTCTTGTACCAATCTAAAATATGAAACTTCGTTTGTATTTCCTAATATAATAGAATTACTGTACAAGTTTCTAGAAGTTATGTTACTCAAATAAGTCTGGGATTTTAGTAAAGATTGGTTAATTTTTATACTATAACTTAGAATTCGCCCAATATTTAATTTTTATAACGAAGTTTCAGTACTTAATGACCAAATTAAGATGCTTTTTAATAACTGTATGAAAGATGATCAATGTGTATAGAAATAAGAAGTAATATGAACGATATCAAATAAAGACGAAGCGATGATACAATTTTATTTTCCAGGTCTTAGGGAAGCTCACATGTTTGAAAACAGCGTTATAATAATTTGACCATTGAAAAGTGCATGTGATAGCTTAGTTGACTAAATAAGGTACAATTTGTACTTGAATACTAATACCGCCCACTGCTAACAAGGTGCTGCATAGTAGAATTTGGATAAAAGATGCCGTATACCGTTACCCAAATTTTACTTACACTCTACTCTTTAAACCCGAACACAATAATATTTGCATTAGTGCTGCAGGACGGGAGATAAACACCACTACTGATGCTTAGCTATATTTTAGTATACTGGCAAGCATCAACAGTGATTAATTGATAATAATATTAATTAAACCCTCATATATTCAGTGACTTGTTTTATTTATTATTAAAAAACAAACATTTTATATATACTAAGCAATAAGCTTTTGAGCTATCGTGAAACATGTCAAATTACATTATTACAATAGTTACTCATTCAGAAAATTTCTTCGAATTCATAATACAATTTGATAACGTAAGGTTCTTTCTGTTTGTTAGTAATGGAGTAGAAAGTTAATGCTTCGTGTAACTTATACCGGTTTAAAATGCTACTAATTTATTGGCCCACCACAAATCGTGCACCAGTACGAAAGTAGCTAATTCCAGAGAAAAGAAAGCAAATCTTGTATGTAAAAAAATCATTAAAATTACAAAATGGTTGATATTTAGAATTCGTTTTGTGGTTTGTTGTTATACTCTCATGCACTCTTCGTTGTGACTTGCAAATATAATTTCAAGTTTAACTTTATGAAAGAAACTAAAATTTTATATTTTTTTTCTCATATTTAATGTACATTTTACACAGCTTTGTATTTAATTGACATGATTGCAATTCTATCGATAATATTCAGAAATAAATAACAGCTTTTTCACATTTTCAATAGTTTCACACCATGTTCGAGTTCAAAAATACAACTGGCGGAAAAGATAATTTCTAGTTTAATAAAAGTCTTAACAATAACACTGCAGTCTAGCGTTAAAGAATTAGCAATTAACATTCACTAGAAGATTACGTTTTAATGTAATATTGCAAGCCATGGAGACAAAACAGTTTTCATTTCTACTATTAGATACCTTTGTCATATTGTTCGTACATAGGTATAAAATATTTATAGATATATTTTATACTAGCTGACTCGGCCAACTGCATGCCGCCTAACAGTCAATGAATATCGTATTACTTAATTTGTTAAGTGGTGATCAATACCTAATTTTTCAAGAATTTCTCATTATATTATACGTTCGCATTATCCTAAATTTATAATTTTTCTGTAGCGCCATCTAGTAGTAATTTGTTATATTATACTAATAAGCTATATAAGCTAAATTAAATTCAGACGATATTTTTAATATTTTGTTACTTTTGAGATGATTCAGTTTATTTAAAACCGGTTTACTCACTATAACCGCAGGGACTTAATATTTCCGTGATTAAAAGTAAACTAAATGTTATTACATAAAATGAGCCACCAATTTGCCAAGTTTGTAAAAAATCCGTTCAGTAGTTTTTGAGTGATTATCAGTCAAATAGACAGACAGACGAATTAACCAAAAAAAAATTGTTTTTCTTCTAAATCTTCAAAACAGTGTAGCTTCAATTAAAGTATTTATAAAAATATTCAATGTACAAATTCGGCTAAGTTACAGATTAACTCTATGTACAGATCGTGTAGTTTAATTCATTCTTTAATAATATATAGCAATAAGTACATGCAGCACGTTTACTTGAAATTATTAAAGGCAGGTTTTATTAAGTTTTAGAAACAAAAGTTAAAGGTATCTAGAGTTGGTACGTTCCACACGAAATTTAAATTCCGAGTGTAAAGGCAGCAGATGTGGCTTAATTTACACCGACTATGTGCAGCAAAGAACTGCTTTGTGGGAGAAAACTATTTTTAGACCCACTTAGTGAAACGCGAAGCAAAATGAAAATTCTCAACAAAACATCTAAAGTTACGAGAAGTTTATGTGCTATTTAATTATAATTCGACAAGCAAATAAAAATTCAATAACGAAACGTTATAGTACAGTGAACAAGTGTAAGAGCACATAACACTTGATGGTTCGTTTCGCTATTTATGTACCTATACATATAATCCAAAAAATATAACTAAAACAACAAAAATTCACAATATATTACAAAGAAACAATGCACTAACACTAATAATACAAGTGTTATTCTTTTTGTATCGTAAACACCTTAACGTAAAAAAGTTTTTTGATTGTATAAGTTGACAACATTAGAGCGTGATCAATCATGCGTAGAGGCATGTAACCTTACATTGAATGTTTCTCCCAACTATATATCGTTTATACATATTATAAAAATATGATTGCTTCTTTGGAACAGAAAAAACTTAATAAATATAGCGTAATGCTTTCATCCATTTAATAATTATTTATAAAATAAGTCATAATGAAAATTACAATATTTAAAAGACTAAATGAAGGGACAGTGTTGAATAAAATTATAAGTTCCAGAATATGTCATAATTCCCTGTTAAAATTCAATGCACTTTTAAAGGAATATATTAACTAATGGGAACTTTTGGAATGACTTCCATAAGTAATCGATATCAATCCATAATCTATTGAAGATGGATCTACTAAAAACATGTGGTTATGAACTCTGTATCAAAAGATATTCCGAACGTTTACTGTGATTATGATCTTGTTGGTATTTTACTCTGTTGATCAAGTATATTTTTAAATGTGTAAACGGAGTTATACTTTTAAATTTTGTTTCGATAAACAAAGTTATGTAGATAGATATGAAAGCATACACGAAGTAAAAATGTAATTCTTAAAATATTAACCGGCTATAATAATACAAAATAATACAAATTTTATCATTCATGCAGAGGTCAAATTTATCAATATTTACCAAAATATAATATTAACGAACAGCGACGACATTTAGTCAACATATCCGATAATTAATTACGCGTTTAATCACATTATCACTATAAAAGCCTTATTATACTTTAGTTACAATATCAATTGGATACTTGCTGGCTTAAATAACATCATGTATGTTTTATGTGTTCTGGACAAACTAATAGAGTACTAACAGCTGCACAGTAACTGTAACTAGAGATCGCAACAAAGGGATACCGGGATATCAAATACCGGTATTTTGAGCATTATACGATTGCCTAATAGTTGTGGATATAAAATTACATCGTGCAGCCCAGAAAATCGTTTCAAAATAACAATCATCCATATTGCTGATAAAACTGACTTATTATAGCTCAGACATATATGTAATGAGCAGTGAATATGAAGTACAATGTTTCTATATTTAAAAAAAAAATTGTAATGTCAAAAGTGCATAACACTTAAAAAAATATATTTATAAAATTAATAGGTTTGTTACTGAAAATGTATTTATCATAGCGACGACAAACTGAAATCACACAAAATCAACCGTCGATAAATTTATTTATTTACAGACAGAAAATGTAGAGATGAATACTTGGAAAAAGCATATCGCACATTACTAGCGGTACCGCCAACTAGTAAAACCACGGTCAAGCGTTTTTAACAGCTTGTAATTATTGTAAGGATAATTATTTAATCACAGTGTAATTGATTAATTATATCTTTAAGACGATGTATATAAACTTTAAAGTATTATTACCGACAAAATAACAATATTTATACTCTTTTGGAATTTTTGAGTATTGCTGTAATTAAGGTAAAAAATATTTTTTGCACAATTAGTTTATTTTGTCTAAAAAAACTAGCGAATTTAACAAAGATGCAATCGAGTATTTTTTTTTACAATTACTAATACCGGTGCCCAGTATTAAAATTTAAATAAATATTATTATAATTTTAATTTATTAAAATACCGGTATTGAAAAATGGTTCGGTATTTCAATTGCTAATTGTAAGTAAATATTTAATGTATAACTTTTCAAATCATACTTTACATCGTACAATAGATCGTTTAATTTGTAAAAAAAAGATATCGGTTATGTGTATAGTTTATTCGTGACATTGGAGAATTGAATTGCATGAATATTGCCTTCTCCCTTTTTGAATTTCGGTTAAATCACCCAGACTTATAGCTCAACAATTAAATAAATGTGAATTTACAAAGTTAATGGAGATTTTAAAGTTTTTATTAATAACTTTAGTTTTACAAAGTGTAACGAGAAATGCGAACTTGAGCAACAGCGGCCTACGTGATCGACAACGCAAAGTGCAATCGCTTGTTACCAAAGTTAATATTTGCTATATAACCGAAATATATGATATATAGGTATGGCAGTTACAGTAACCATGTCTATATGTACAAAATTCGGGCACAATACATTTTAAGAAACTAGCCCAATAAACATTTAATAAAAAAAATAGTCGAATTTAACTTTTATCACATTAACAAATTCGAATGTCTATCTCGAGTCGTAAAAGGAAATATGTTAGGTCCTTCATATATGAGAAAATTTTAAATTATTTTAATTAGATAATTATTTTTCATTCATTTTATAATCATCAATTAGTATGAAAATAAAATACTTCTAATATAATTTTTCTAATACTTTTTTAAGTTTGGACGTGATTAGACAAAAAAAATTACATTGTCATAGCTTAAAGTTCCGATTTGTTTTTAATAAATCTGATGATTAACAGCAAACTGTTTTTAATAATGTTGAATTTGTTATTAATTAAATAAAAGTTGTTAATTTGACCTGAAAAACATGTATTTTAATTAATTAAAACACTTTAGTAACTAGATTGATGTTTCCAGTACTTCCGCATACCGTTCCTTCAGTATACCGCATAACGTTGATATCGGTTGATCTATATATACATCAACTGCCTTGGCGTAACTCTGCCGTTGAATAGTGCCCAGATCTTAAATCTAACAATGAAATCTTCCGTGAAATATTTCTTGTTTTGCAAAATTTCGACACAGAAAGTAACTCGTGTGTTTATAATAAATTTTATTTAGTGAGCTGTATATTTATCTAGCTTGCAGCTGAGCTTGGGGATAAAGTTAAAATCAATCTCTCTCTTTGCGCAACCGCTAAGTAATGTACGGTAGTCGGAATGTGGAAGATATATGTATATACTTACATACATCTTCCTTTTGTTACGTAACAATTACACTACGTTTTGTAAAGAATATTAAGTACCATTACATTGTACATAAGATTATTTTTATAATAGCAGCTAAGTGTAACATTAATTGTATCTGATAGCAATATGAAATATTAAAATTATTATTCCTGACCTAAGTTTTAAGTCGCGTTTAATAGTTCAAAGTTAAAAAATTCTTGAATGTTATCTATGCTCGTAAAAATTAATATACAATTTAAGTTGCACTAGCAATATGTATATATATTACGGAAGTGGTTCTAAAATATTGAATTCAGTGAATCCCAATATCAGTCCACTGGCAGCTTAGGGTTTTACATTAGCAGTCCAAGTACTAAAAAGCCAAATAGCTGTGGTAAATTGATTCCAATAAATCAACCATTTATTTGGCTAAGGTGCGTTTGAATATAACATAAATTAGATGATTTAGAGTATTTTAAACAAATTTTAGAACCCAAATGAAGCTGATATCTATAAGGTACGATACCTACTATTCCTCGAAGTTTCGGCGCGAGTTGCTTCGGCCGTGGTCCCGAGGCATATTGATGTGAGCTAAATCACTCTGTCGTCGTCTTCGTAAAACGAGGGTTTTAGTTGAAGGAATAATAGGTGGTATTGTACTGTATAAATATCATCTCGATATAAATCCGAAAAGGTTACTTAAATGTATAAAGAACGCAGAAATTTAAGAACTTGGAATATTATTAACATTTAACATTTACTCAAAGGGTTCATTTACCGGTAAATGGTCTAAACTATAAAATAATATAATATTACTTGTAAGAACTATCGAGTAAAAGTCTACGCTATGGAATAGATAAAAATAAATTCTCCTTACTTTACATACACGGATGTTTATTTAACATTTTACCACTTACCATTTTTAGTTATACTCTGAGCTAAGCGGCAGACAGTCTATTAGTATATTATATGGTACATGTAGAATTAAACATACGGAAATTATATACCGAGTTCTCTCTACTATTGATACCAAATGGGAATGTTTAATAATTGCGTTGCTTGGTCACATGTAGTTATTTGTTTCCCTTTACCTTTAGGGAAAAAAAACATAGAATTGGTTAGAACCAGGTCTGTCCCAAAAACAATTTATTTCTAATAATTTAATATGCTTCTGAGACATTTTTACAAAGTGAATATTAACAACGTGATTCATATGTAAATTGGTATATAGGACAACAATTTTATTATTTCCTTTTCATATTAGGAGAGCAACGATCTCGGCTACTTAAAAATTGCTTGGTTGTAAACAATTTCCCTCAAGCCTCCGCTACTACTGGTCCTACCTCTTTGTAAATAAAAATTTGCCTCTCTAAATATTTAATTACTACAAATTATTATGATATAAACTCTATTAAGTTCTTTCAGGGGACGATTTCTCGCACGTTATACTTAATTGTACACTTTTTAACTTATCAAAATTATTCCACTTTTAACATAACAAAAAATACATCTACTCGGAGAAATAGAAAACATTGTAATTATATATAATAAAATACACGGAGTAAATCTGTAACGAGTATATCTTAAGCAAATTTACCTCGTAATGGCGTGCGCAGAGCGTACGGATAGGAACCTGTGCCGATTGAAGTTAATTTACCAATATCGATTGATATTCACTAGAGCATACAAACACCAGAACAAACTAAAATATCTACAACAACGTATTTCGAAATAGTTCACCATGTCTATGTCAAACAACTTTCTTTTTTTTTCAGTATGTTTTACAATTCAATGAACGATAAACTAGTATATAGTATTGATCTATTGAAACTTTGTACTTGTTTTATATTTTAATATTATAATAATGTAATGAATACCTTTCATAATGAACAATAAATCCTACACTACCATGCAGCTCCCTTAAGTATTTATTTTGCTTATGTAAATTTTTCTTTTATTGGACTTTTCTTCATTTCTAACTTCCATTTAAATTATACGCTCGGTCGTATTGGAAGTCAAATGCAGAAAATGTTTGCACAAGTTTGTTCACTACTAAGAGGAATGTTCACTAGTTACGGAATTTAAAATTTGTTCTGTTTATTTATTTATTTCTTCATTTCGACCATATGACTGTACATAAAGTGCACATAATGCCTAGAGGGATTCTATTTGTATGTACTAACTATATATTTACACAATTATTAATCTTATTCGTAAATATCTATTTTTACCTATGTATAATATACATAGGTAAAAATAGCACATAACAAATGATGGCGAACAAAAGAAACTCCATTAAACTAATGTTAAAAGTCATTACGGATGAACCGTACCGGAGAATCAAAACTGATCTCAAAAGCAAAATGTTTCCAGAAATCTCAATACGAAATTTCTACGAACATGAATAGCAACGAGATATGTAACAGGAGTGAGTGAACTCGAACCGTACTCTCTGAAATCAAACATTCTAATAACAAATGGTTTTTTTCTTGATATTGAATAATTTTCATTGTTTATTTATTAATGAATACGTTGATGATTTCTGACCTAACGTAAGTAATAAAAAATGTCTTATGCGAACATTTCACTAAAATAAGAAAATATGACAGATTTGTTTACTTTTATTATATTTTTTTTATAGAACTAAATTAAAGATGAGTCTAGTAAAATACCGCATAAAATTATATTTAATATTTATCCCTATTTTTCATTTCATTTTGTACTTAGTTCTTGCCATATGTCATATTTATTACATCTAGCGACTATTGGTGACCTTATAAATTGTAAAGGTAATATTAAAATTGGATTATTTAAAAAATTATCCTATTTAAATATAAAAATCTTTCAAAATACAGAGAGTTCTAAAGATATTTTTAATAAATTTTAAACACGTATAAATAATCTATACTTGCAAAACAAATAAATAAAATAATTAAACAGTTAAACCATCAGCGACCTAACAGCTTTTATTATTTTTTAAAGTACCATAGAATTACATTGTAGTTACACATAACCATAATGCCGAATTTAAATAACTGTTAACAAGGTATTTCAATTTCATTCTCATAACTAATATTGTACATACAACTTTCGTCAAAATTTAACACTAAATATCAACTAAAAATGCAATTATCACTTGAAAGGCATGTTTCTTCGTTAATTCTTCCAGAATAAAAGTAAACATCCATCCAAAAGACAAATATGAAAGAATTGTTTTCTTTAATTCGGCTCAAAAATCTCGAGACTTTTTTGTAACTGCGCAAAGTTTTTTATTTATATGCAAGGCTTATGATAATAATTGCAATGCGAACTTGTGCCAGAGTACGTAAAACTTCCGCTTCGCCGCACATAAGCTTGCCATCATAGAAGATAATTGCTAATTAAAGCTTTAAGCGTACGCGTGTAGGAAACAAGTCTCATGAAGCAAAAGCTTTTAACGACTGAAGAAAGTTGATCATATTCCAGTTTCAACAATAAGAAGCATAAGAGTAAGAAGTAATTTTACTGCATTGACTGCAATATTCTAAGTTACTGAGATACATTTTTTATATTTTGATACTTTGTCATTAATATATTTTTTTTATCCCACTAGAGTCTAGAACCAGTATATCCTATGTCAATATATCCTACTAACCGTCACTCGCCCGTTTCTACGGTCGTGGTATTTTTTTATTTAATATTAATACTAATCCCTCCAAGATGTATTTCGAGTCCATCGACTGAGAAAATAAAAACTTTCATTAGAATTCGAACCCCCTTTTTTCCGCTTTAGGGGCGGAATAACCATCCTCCAAATTTCATGTCTCTGGAACTAGCGGCTTAAGCTGTGCGTATATATAGATATGGTATATAGTTCATTCAGACTGTCAGTGAATAGTCACTACTTTAAATCTTTTAAGTGTAGATTTATATTGTAGTTTAATTGTAAATAAAATAATCTTTCATTTTTGAATTTATGATATTACTTTATGAATCACTGATACTATTCAAATCACATATTAAAGTCAAAAAGGAGCTTTAAATAACTAAATATAATTTTTGTTTGTCCTTGAGTTTGTTTTAATCAAACAATGTGTAATACATCTTTGTCTTTTGTTATACGTTTCTTATGGCACAAGATGTTTACGTTTGATTTATACAGGCTTCATCTGAGTTGGTACATTGCAAATTACGTTACGCCTCCCTATCTCTTGTCGTACGCAATACGTCACTTTCTCGCGGGAATGTTGCTGTATTAAGGAGTTAATGTTTGCAAATAAATATGATATACTCAGTTCATACCTTCTTATCGACTTACGATTTATTTACTTTTACATATTTATTTACTTTTACATATTTATTTACTTTTACATATTTATTT